>PVKA01016706.1:0-47346 GCA_004027165.1 Ctenomys sociabilis | reverse complement strand
TTTTTTTTTTTTTTTTTTTTTTTTTTTTTTTTTTTTTTTTTTTTTTTTTTTTTTTTGTTATGAGCAGAATAGATTTATAGAGGGAAAGAAAGCTCCTGTCCAAGAGAGGGACAGGAGGGGGTCCGGAGTGGGTGGTCCCCCTGAATGGAACAGTTCTTAACCTGGCTCCCGAGTAGAATCATTTGGAGCTTTGTTGGAGAAAGTGGTGTTCATGCCCATGCTCAAGAGATCGCCACTTAATTCATCTGAGATGGAGTTCTTGTGCTTTAATTTTTGTGACATGGATTTAAAGTTCCCAAAAGGAATTCCAATGGGAGTCAAAGTTGAAACTGAAAGCAACTGTTGCTCATCTTTGTCCTCCTCTACCTCGGCAACTGACGGCACGACTTTACAGAGTGGGAGGGTTCTTATGGCCCTGGCTCTTATTTGTCACATTTCAGAATCTCCAAAGGAACACATGCTGTTTTAAAAAGCCCCATTTCTAGGGCCAGCCACATAGCTCAGCAGACTAAAGCACCTGCTTAGGCAAATGCAGGGTTTGATCCCCGGCATGCCATGCTGGCCCTTCCCCTGGGGCACGCTGAGCCCGTGATTGAGACTGGGTATGTTGGCACATGCTTTTAATCCCAGTGCTTGGGAAGCTGAAAACAGGAGGATCACTACAAGTCCGATCTGTGTAGTGAGACCCTGTACTAATTAAAAATAAAAAATTAAATTAAATAAATACAAAGCCCCTTTCTAATTCTAATATGTCCCAAGAAGAAGGCTATCCTTGGATCATTACCCAAACTGTGAGTAGTAGTTTCACTCATCAGACCAAGCTAACTTCTTTATGTAACACTCATGACTCTTCAAAATTTGGCTTCTGCCTACTTTGACAAATATTTTCCAATACATTCCCCATGTTGTGCTACTACAGACTCAATATATGATCTTCAGGATTTTTTTCACATTCTGTTTCCTGTAATTACAATACTTGTTCTCTTCATTATAACTTAGTGAAAAACTTAAAGCAAACTTATGATGCTCAACTCAACCTCTTCTTGATTTTTCTTGACAGAAGTTTTCTTTGATGCCAAAAACAAAATCCCTCTCGGTTTATACTGCATGATAGTCATTTATGTTTATCCTCTTTGCAAATCGAAGAGCTCCAGGCATTGGGGACCACACCTTATTCATGTTTCAACTTACAGAGCATTACACACTGCTTGATCCACAAATGTTCATTGAGTAAAATCGTTTGGTTTCTTCAGCTTAAAATATGAGGACTTCCTCATGCCTCTGTACTGCTGTCCAACGACAAGTGAAGTCCTCCCAATGCAGAGAGCTCAGTTTTCCTTCATCTTTGATACTTTTATGCACAGCATCGACTGTAACACCACATTAGTGGTCAATCAGCTCATCAGCTGTTACTCACAGGAGCATGCAAACTATTTAGACCAGACATAGTAGACACACTGCTCATCTGTTTCCTGCCCACTTATTTTCATTTTTGGCCAAGAAAGTATAAATAAAATATTCAAGTTATTAATGAAGGTATTTGTAAAAGTTGGTGTTGATAATGTTTAGTTTCGATTGAAACTAGAGTAGGTAAGTGTTCTCTTCAGCACAGGAACCTCCGCACATACAGCAAGCTATCCAGTAAATTGAGCCACATTTGTGATACTAATCTGATTAAGAATGGAGCTCTAGGCAGCTTCCCTGGTCTCCTCTGGGGCTGATCCTCCCTTCACCAACCAAATCCTCATTATTTTTTAATATCCTCCACATTACTACCACTCAGAGATATCATCGAAGGAACACACTGTACTGAAACCCAAGCAACAGAGGGAGACTTTGCTCTTCTGGTTTCCACCAGTTTGTCTGTCAAAAACACGGTGGAAAAGGCCTCCTGATGAAAGACACTGGGTTGGTGCCAAGCAGTGTGGAAAAGCCATCCGTCAGCATTTTGTTGTTAGCAACATTCTCTCCTCCAGTGCTGCCAGTAAAAAACAGGTTATCTAGTGCAGAACTTGAGCAAGAAGTCTGCTCCAGGGATGCTTCCAAACTGAGAAAGCTGGATGGTTCTGCATTTCAAAAACGGCATTGTGAATAGAAGGGAGGAAAGAAACTTGGGGTTAAAGTTTCAAACAGCTTGAAGGGCTGAGATTCAGTTCTTACAAAGTGCTTAGGTACCTCAAGAAGTTGGTGGGTTTATGGCTTTCAGTGTGGGCAATTGGGTTTTTCTGTTTTGTTTGTTTTTAAGAGCTCAACAAAGACTTTAATAACCCCTATTTAATGGCCTCATATTTTTCATTCTAAAAGCAAAATAAAACTTCTATTAATAGAAAGAATGGCATTGATTTTGATGAGAATGTTACAAATTAACAATAGCTGGTTTTAATTAACGATTATCATATTTTTCTCCTTATCTGAAATAAAAGCACATCATGTTACAACTGAAAGGGCATCTAAGGGACACTCAGAAACATGAGGCATATCCGATACATCACTGTAACAACTTACAAGGAGGGATAAAGCCATAGCAAAATAAGGTAGGAAGGAAGAGGCGAACAAAGTAAGGGTAAGACACACTAGCACCTAAGTGAACTTGAGAGCGAAACTCAGTGCATGACGGCTCACAGTGCAAAGGTGCACTGCACGTGGCGACCTTCAGCATCACCTGCTGCACAGATGCTCAGTAAAGACAGAGAAGGGACACCAGTGCGGAGTGAGTGTGCGCAAGCAGCGCAAGGTGCCTTCCTCTAATCCTTGGAATTCAGTAAGCACAGCCTCAGGGTGTGTTCACCGGCAGGAAACGCCACAGCTGGAAAGTATTCCAAAAGAGCAGAAATCTAGGGATGTTAAAATTTGTTTTTTCTACTACACTGTTTTCAATTGCTATGAAATGGTTCCTTAACTTGATAGTGGATAAATTAATTATAGTAGCTCAAAATTCTAAATGTTAATGATTTATTGCATATTGTTGTAGGCAGCAGATTTAGATAGAAATATTTTTAGGCAGTCAGGTAGGGCCAGGCCCTCGAAAGAGATAATACAGGAGACAGGATTTCTGCAACTCTGGGAGGGATGGAGGCTCCTGCTGTGAACCAGACCTAAAGGCTAAACAAATGTTAAAAGAGTAGCACCTAGGATTGATGTTCTAAATAGGTAGCGATCACCTGAAAAGATCCAAGTGAGTCACTAGCCCAACCCCCAAGGGGAAGAGACCCTGTCCCCTATTCATGCCCGCTTGAAGTCACTACGTGACTTGCTTCCCCATTTGGTCCTGGGCCTAAGCAACTTTACCTGAACAATGGTGCTTGTAATCCCATTGGTTGATCATAGTTTTGTCCCACCCCACATCCACCTAAGAGAGACCCCTTCTCTACCTTAGTCCCCCATGGTTTTGCTCTATAAAAGTCCCTAAAAGAGACAGCTTCCCCAGGCAACCCGCTTGGTTCCCCCTTCTGTCCCTCTCCGACTGAAGCTTTTCTAGCCAATGAAGTTTTTTCCTCAACCTGTGTTTATTCTTAAAATTCATTCTTTGGTTTTAGAAAACACGAACCCATCCAGGTCAGGCTGGGAGTTTTGTTTCCCTGTATCAATATCATCTACCATTTACAATGAATTTACATTATCTTAATGCATATACTCTTGGCAATAATCTGAGAATGCATTTTACCCAATGAAGAGAAGCACAAAAAAATTAAGTAAATTATGAATAAGAGTTTGAATCTAGTGTTCCCCTTATCACCCATCCTCAATAACTAGTAATATTTCCTGTTCAATAAATTTTAGAAAGTCAAAATGTCAACAGAAAAATAGAGACTTGTTTTAGAATATCTTCCCCGCATCCTCCTGAAAAATAACCAGAGTCATTAAGAAAATAATGGATCTCAAGTTTTCTCGTTCTCAGGTACATGATGAATTGGATCAAGAAGCACTGGCCAGAAACATCTAGGGTCCATAGCAAAGAATCTCAGTCATTAGCTACTTATACTTACTTTTTGAATTTTCTCTAAATCTCATTTCATCATCTGAAATTAGAGGTTTAAAACAATCATTAAGGTTTCTGTTACTTCTGAAGAACTAATGGTTTGGACAAGATTTTCAAAAAAATCTTCCCTCAAAACTTCCTTAAATTTATTTCTAAACTTCTCGCCCTGGGGATATAGCTCAATGGTATTATACCTGTCTGGCAAGCTCAAGATCCAGAGTTTGAATCCTGGTACTGAAAGAAAAAAGACTCTGCTCCTATTTATAAACATCTCAGGTGATTTTACAATTGGTATGAAACCCATACAAAAAGTCCCAGCCCTCATTAACAGTGCAAATGTTCATGGGAGGTCAGACACACGAAGGTGCTCTGAAAACACAGATCGTTGGGTATGCAACACAAACAAAATTAGACATTGGTTGCCTGGCAAGCACCAGGTTCTGAGTTCAATCCCTGGTACTGCAAAGCAAAAACAACAAAAAATGTACACTGGTTTTCAAAGGTGATAGTTATAATACAATAATGCATGGTCACCGAAGGAAGGAGAAGGAAACTGAAACAGAAAACAAAATGCTGGAAATCTGCACTAAGATTCTTGTTCAAGACAGAAAACAAGATTGCAGCCAGAGAACATTTTTTTAAATAAAAGAAAAAAACCATTGTCACTCATGGGGAACTGTGTTCACTTTTTATTTCTAAATTGATGCTATCATTAAATACAGTGTAAGTCATAGAATTGATATACACATAGGGTTATCCATGGCAAGGATCTTTAGACTTTATTTTTCCGGAATGTAATTGTAAAACCAATAAACCAAGGCTGCACACTGTAAGGGAATGACCCAGCATACTAATGTTTTCTCTAGTGAGAGAGCGAGCTTGGAGTCTATTGCTGCTAAAGATGCAGTCCTCTGAAGAAGTCTGACCCATGTGAACTCAGAATCAGCATGTACTCAACTCTGATTCTTACACGATGGCAAACTAGGTTTCTCTGCGTAACTACACACTCATGTGCATGTCCTCCTCTGCACGACTCATATACTCAGCTATGCAGAGATACCATGCTGTGGCCAGTGGCCCTTCTGCCAGCGTTATCATTTTGATGCTATTGTGTGGTATCATTTGGAATTCAGGCTATGTTTACCTCACATATTCCCAAGTTTTTTTGTATGTTCTTTCTTATTTTATTGGCATTGTGCAGAAAAAAACTTAGTCAGGTATGCAGAATTACCAAGTGAGGGTCAAAGGATATCAGAGGAAGCCAGATGGTGAATGTTTTCTGGCATAAACATATAAAATAAGATTTCTGACTAGAAAATAGGTTCTATATCTTTACAAATGATACAGCTCTTGGATAGCAAGATAAAGCTCAGGAAAGTGGACTGGTAAACTTCCTAGTTATGGTCTTATTATTCATTGTGGTGTTTTATGAACAGCTATACTGTAAACAAGTATCCATTACACCAAAGATGGCTTTTTTCATCAGCAAATACTCAACAAAGATTGAATAAGCAACTGCAGTGCATCAGATCTTGTGAAAATAAACAAAATGATGGCCCCCACTTTGAGAAGCTCATGTTCCAGATGAAAATAGTAATGTATTTGTAAGTTTTTCTGATGTCCAGGAAAGGTAAACTGCTGGGTTTTATGTTGTTATTATTATTACTATTCAGATACAACTTTTCCCTTGCTAACTGCAGAAAATAAAATAACTACACAAGTTGAGGTAAAGTGCAAAAGTGTCCCAGGTCATCCATGTGGCACTCATGGCACTGGCAACAAGCCACTATAAGGCTTGAGTATTCATTTCTTTACCCTGAATTTAATTTCATGAAGAAGCCAAAAGGTATTTAGGTTTCTAAATTTATTATTCATATAAATGACCAATGATGTGAGCCTAGGTCATGGCCACCTTTCCTAGCTCTTTTCAGTCTTCCCAGGAATTAGCCACTTGATAGGCTTGTTACTGAATGGATCTTAAATCATAGGTAATTGACAAGGAAAACAAACAAGAAGGTTTACATATTTTTCATTAGGATCTGGATTCTGGCCTAGGATGTCTCCTCCAGAGAAAGCTGGAAAAGGAAATGTCTAAAAATCCAGAAATTGTTTGTTCATGCCAAAAGGCACATTCGTTGTATAAGGCATGAGTTGAGGTGCCAATAAAAGGGTTCACAAAATCAAGTCTTCATCAATCCTTAAGGTATGGACCCAACAAGAAACTTTGCACCTGTAATTTGAGAGTCTGAGTGAGGTTATGGAAAAGCATAATACAGTAGTCAGGGAAGCTGGCTTTAGTTTATCATAAGACTGTCATGGAATTTAAATTTACTCCATGTTTCTGGCTCTTATTTTCTTCATCTGTAAAATAAGCAAGACAGAGGTCCATGAGCTTTACAAATCAGGTTTCTAGAGCCCTTTGAAGATATTCCTACAAATAATTTTTGTGTGATTTTTAAAAATATGGAATCTTAGAAACAGCTGTGATTTTAAAATCTGTATACTGTTACTTCATTTCGATACTACAGCACACATCTACAACTCAGATACTTGGTTTTTGTGTAGAACTTTTTTTTAAATCAATTTTACTGAAAAACAAATGAGACAATTTCAAAACCGATCAGTAGTAAAGTTTAACATATCAATATTTGATGGAAAATACGTGTTCTATGTTATGTCTAAGATGTTTGATATTCAGACAGTGAAATTAAGCTCAACTGCCTATATTTTAGGGTAATGATAATAAGCTTCTCTTCTGGAGGGTTAGCAACCTAAGTTTTCAGACCAAAAATCATAGAAAAAGAAGGGCTGCAAGGACAGCCAACAATTTGGCCCTAGCCTTTCAAGGTCAGCGAAGATTCAGGAGAACCTGTACTATAACATCTTGTAACTCCATTGTGTCCCAAATTTCCTGATCGAGGAGATTATGGGGCCACAGAGAAAAGGGATCAATGATGTATAGTGTGCCTATGGAGAGAAAACATTCTCTCAGGCTTTCACAGACAGCAAATTGGTCAAGCAATGGCCATGACTCACCCACATGGCTGACACTGACAAAGGATCCACAAAGTGCAGTACAGGGTTTCAGGATAAATCCTGAAAGGATTTGACTGACCATATCAGATAAAAAAGTTACTTTTTGTGTTATAGAGGTCTTGCTTTATCTTGGTCTTAACCATCTAGCAGAAAAGTATAAAATCACGGTATAAAAAGTAAAGCCATTTTAATATGCTGAGCTAGCTGTGCAAGGCTCAAGTCAACAACAACTTCTGACACTGCCAATCCTATGGATAACCTACTACTATTATGGATTACTGGACTATATGGGAATATTTTGCTGAATTCATGCACCTACAATATTTAAATGACAATGGAATACCCGTCTCTGAAAGAACTAAACAAAAAAGGGCATACAAATAAATGACCATTTTGTTTCTGTATATTCAGAAAACTTAGGATAGATATATAGCTACTTTCTCTTAACTCAGTGAATAGAAAGATTTGTTCTAATAACTTTTGTGGATATCATGTCTACATCTTGTACTATGAATAACCACTAAGAAGATAATAATATGCAGTGTATTAATTATTTAAACTGTCCTACAAATCTGTTTTGAAACTGTCTCATTGCTATTTGTTTCTCAATAAAATCATTTTTTAAAAAACGATGAGTAGTACATTTTCAATAATTAGCATGTTGTATATTGCTTTCATTATAGTGGTCATTCATAGTACATGATGCAGACATGATATCCTGTCCAAACACTATTAATATAAATCTTTCCTCTCACTGAATTAAGAGAAAGTAGCTGTATATCTATCCTATTTTGTATATACAGCTAAAAAATGATCTTTTATTTGTATCCCCTTTTTTTGTTTACTTTTGTCAGAGATGGGTATTCCATTGCCATTTAAATATTGTAGGTGTGAGAGTTTGGCAAAATAATCCAATACAGACCAATAGTTCATAATAGTAGTGGGTTATCCATACAACTGGCAACGCCAGTCGTTCTGGTCTTCTAAATACGTACTGCTTATGATGTCATACCAGTCACTACCATACTGTCTCTCAAGTAAATGTTTTTTTTTTAAAGGGTAATAAATGAAAGCAAGAGACAAGAAAAAAAGTCATAGGACTGTACTGCTACAATGCTGTATATGGATAGATTTTTAAATTTCTCTGTAAAATATGTAATTGCTCATTCCTTTTTAAAAATATTTTTCCTGTTTTTTTGTTCACATTTTGTAGGGATTTAAAGTTTAACATATCAATATTTGATGGAAATACCTGTTCCATGTTATGTCTAAGATGTCTGACTTTCAGACAGATAGTGAGGTTAAGCTCAACTGCTTATATTTTAGGGTAATAATATTGTTAAGCTTCTCTCTGGAGGGTTAACAACTTAAGTTTGCAGACCAAAACTTAGAGAAAAAGAAGGGCTGGAAGGACAGCCAATATTTAGGCCCTAGCCTTTCAAGGTAAGTGAAGACTCAGGACATAGGAGAACCTATGCTGTAACATCCTGTAACTCAGTTGTGTTCTGAATTTGCTGATGAAGGAGATTTACAGGGCCACAGAAGAAAGTGATCAATGATGTAGAGTATGCCTAAGGAGAGACACATGGAGAGAAAACATTCTCTCAGGCTTTCACAGAGAGCAAATTGGTCAAGCAATGGCCATGACTCACCCACATGGCTGACACTGACAAAGGATCTGCAAAGTGCAGTACAGGGTTTCAGGGTAAATCCTGAGGGGATTTGGCTGACCTCGGTAGGTACAAAAGTTACATTTCTTGTGTAGTATTTTGATGATTTGTTTGGTAGTGTTTGGAGTATCCCAAGTTTTCCCGAATATCTTAGCAGATCTCACATGTTCTGAAACACATTTCCTTCACTACGAGGATTGGAACTCTTCACTAGTTTCTTTTGTTTTTCATTTCTTTTTCCTTAAATTCAGTTTCATACCTCTCTCCTTTTATAGCTCATGGGTACCATTCTCGATACAGCAGCCAAGGGCTGAAGCTTCCAAGTGCTGAGCACGTCCCAACTATGGCATTCAGGGGAGCAAGCACATGAACAGGCAGTGCCACACACAGTGCCGATGGTTAAGTTCCTTTTGACAGTTGTGTTGGTCATAACTAGAACTTCCTGCTTGTCTCCGTGGTTGTTGATTCAAGTGTAAACTAAAATTTACAATAATTTATGTTTCAATCCTAAGAATTTTTTGAACTACACTCTGAGACTGAAAAAGAAATACATTTCTATAAAACAATTTCTTTTTATAAATATATATTTTATAAAATTTAAGAGATTTTTCTGTCAGTAAAATAGGACAAAAATTAATCGGATCTATGGCTCATATAAGATTCAACTGTAAAAAAAATCCCTAAATTCCAGCTGCATTCATCAGAAAAGCATCCTAATGAGGATACATTTGTGACCTTGGGTTAACAAAGAATTCTAAAGTCATCAGAAGCATATTGTGTTCTGGATATTTATCTGCTTGGTTTAGACATTCCTTTCTCTCTCTCTCATATATATACATATATATTACATATGTAGATATAATGTTCTCTTCCATAAGTATATAAACACTGTATATACAATTTTTACTCAACTAAAATGAGACATCTTTTTACAATCATAACTTGTTTCAAAAGCAAAAATTGGACTTTTTCAATACCAAAAATCATCTTTTCATGGTAAGATACTCTTAAAGCAAAAGATAAGCCTCAGACTCAAAGTAAATAGTGGAAAACATACACCTGACAAAAGATTCATATACAGAGCATAAAAAACTGTATTAAAAGAAAAATAAGAAAACAAATATTTCTTATCCCTGAAATGGGTAAACACAAAGAAATAGATAATTCACCGAAGAAGACAGATAGTAAATAAATAATAAGGATGTTCAGTATCATTAATTGCCAGGAAAATGCAAATTAAAGCTATCCCAAGAACCATTACACACCTAATAGAAAGAAGGAGCAGAGAAAGGAAAGAGAGAGATAATACAACCTGACAATTCAAAGTGCTGGTGAGGGTCTGCAGCAGCTGGGACTCTCAAACTGCTGATAGGACTGGAAAATGGCACGAGTACTCTGAAAAGAAGCTTGGTGGTTTCTTGTGAAGTTCAGTATACACACTCAGGACCCATTTTCCACATGACCCAGCAAGCCCACTCTGAGGCATTTCCTCAAATGCTGCTGAAGCACTGTCCAGGCTTGTGGTCAGTGTTCGGGGGCAGAGCAGCCAGGAGTAGGGCTACAAAGCTGCAGCCTCTGGGCAAGCGCTGGTTGTCCTGCTGATTCCGTGGCATCCACGCTGGGGGAACATCCTCAGAACAATACTACTGGAAGCTTTATTAATAAGGTCGATGAGGGTTAATGTTATATGTGCTCTTGGCCAGGCAACGGTGTCCAGGTATTTGGTAAAATGCTCATTTGAATGTGACTGAGGGGTATTTTGAACTAGAGTGAATGAAGCAGATTGCGCTGCCTAATGTGCGCACACTACAGCTCATTAGTTGAAGGCCAGCATGGAGAGAAAAGACTCGCCTTCCCACTAATAAGCAGAAATTGCCCTGCCTGAGAGTCTTCAAGTTAGGACACAGCTTTCCGCCTGCCTTCAGATTCAAACAGAAACACCAAGTCTTCTGGGTCCTGAGGATGCCGGACTACACTAGCAATATCCCAACAAATCTCCTGCTCCTGGCCCTTTGCTTTCAGACTTCAATTAAAACCATTGGCCCTGCTAGGTCTCCAGCTGGCTGACCCACTCTGCAGACCTTACAACTTACCTCCCTCCATACTGTGTGAGCCAGTTCTTCCTAATAAATCACCTTATGTATGTTTCAAGCATTTATGTGTTTATATGAATGTGTCCATACGAACACAAATCCTATTAGTTCATTTTCTCTGAAAAAGAATGATCGACTCATTGTCCAAAATTGAAAGCCAGTCAAACTTTCCTTAACTAGCAAAAGCATAAATAAGCTACGGTACATTTACAAAATAAAACTCTACTCAGAAGTAATAAACTGGCTGATACATGGAAAGCACAGCTAATAAACAAGCAACAAAGACTCTCAATGCATTTTACCACACGGAAGGAGATGGACTCAAGTGTGTATGACATTTTGGTAAAATAAAAATTTAGGGCCAACACAACAGTGATTGCCAGCAGCCTGAGGTCTGCAGAGGGGCCATCTTACTGGTACAAGGACAATCTTTGTGGCGATGGGGACGTTCTGTCTTGATTGTAGTATGCACACATGTGTTAAACTTAAAGCAGCTCACTAAAAATGATGATTTCTACTGTATGCAAAGGTACATCTCAATAAAAAAGCAACTTAAATACTGACAGTATAACAAATTTAATATATGAATTTCTATAAATTTAAAATGTGAAATAAATTGCATTATTGGTTGTACATCTAAACAAAATCATGTTTCAAGCAAAATCTTTCTGCTGAAAAAACATTACACCAGACAGTTGAGCACTTGAAGAAGCCTCTGTTCCCTCCTCAGTCCCCTGCTTCCTCCCAGGACACCTTGCCATCTTTTCCACCCATTCTGCAGCTTTTCCACTCCTGTGGCCCACTTTCGGAGCTTTCCATCAAGCGGTCAGGACTACAGGGGATGAGGGCAGGCCCCTCCCCCAGTGCTGCCATCCTCCACCTCCAGAAGGCAGCACCACGGTGGCACAGCCAAGGACGATGAGCGACGACCCAAGGCCGCAGTCTGCCAAACTGCCTGTAACGCTGCAGTGTCTCTCTCTTCATCTTTCTCACAGTCTGCATCACACTACTCATAGGTCAGATGCACTCACAGTAATTGAACAATTGATGCTTCCCAGTGAAGAGTTGTATTCTGTTCTCTTAAGAAAAAAGATCTAGCATCTATTTCCAGGCCAATGTGAGGAATCTCCTTTATCAGTGCTTTTCTTAAGCCAGCCTTTGGCACAAGAATCAATAGTCTTAAATGAAAAGATTACTCATTTTTTGTTGTTGTTTCTTTTTAACTTTCTTTTAAGTAGCATTTTTTTTTTTTAGTAACAGAAACTATCACCTATTCAAACAGTCTATTCCACAGTCCAAAAAAAAAAAACAGTTTTCTCCTACACGTATAGGATCTCCAACACAGACAGGGCTGTTACTCCATCTGTGTTAAGTGGTAAGCTCTCCCTAAGTTTCCATTCTGAAGATGAAGATGAGGTAAATTATTTATAAACCTGCTCCTTCATAGAAGTTTTTCATGAGAAGTAAAATAAATTCAGAAGAAATTTCAGGACAAATTTAAAAATATCTTGCAGGTTTATATAATATTACAGTTAAAACTACACAGGGTTATGATTTCTTGTCCTTTGGAAACTGGGAACAGAGCACACAGGTGCTGAATTACAGGGTTATAGGCATGTTTACATGGTGGTGTAAATAAAATTTAATCTTTCTTCTACATAAATTGCATTTAGTAGGAACCATGTACTATATCTTACAATAAAAAGCCAGGATAACTTTTGCACATAAGACATAGTGATGTTTGTGCTGTCATTTTTTTTCAAGCAATTTGCTTGGTTGGGGATTCTGTTTTTTGTTTCTTAAGTTTACACAGAAAAGGCTTACGTTTGCCTTAACTCTGCCATCTCCTCAAAATAAACCTTCCGCTGTGCCTCTGACAAACGGTGCTCCACAGGGTACAGTGCAAGTATTGCCTCTTGCGTCTTTTCCACACGCTGTCCACAGCGCTAAGACATTCATTTAGCTGCCGCTCCTGTGCTGAAAATGTCCACGCCCAGGGATAACGGCTTCCTTAACTTACCTAACTTGTGGGCGAGCCCTTGTTTTCCTTTGGAACTCTGCACAGCTCAACCTGAAAATGTCCTCGACTTCTTGGAGAGTACAAAGTCTTGATCTTTTGGTTACCTTTAATATTATCCTGCTATACTTCTTGCTTTTCTTCTGTCTTTTAAATGTGTCAACTTCATGAGAACTTTAATTTCTGTCTCTTGTTCATTCTTTATTATTTTAGTAGGAACTGTTAAATCGAATTTGCCAATGTACCTAGTCAATTCTCAAAAACTCCTAAATTCATTGCATCCAGAACTACTGACTGTATCCTACAAAAACAGAAGCAGGGTTCCAACACAGCACCTGTGAATTACACAGGTGCTCTGATATGTGACTGTTGCTATTGTTCATCACTGAAGTCACAGCCAGCAAGTGCATAGCTGACTGTGACGAGCTTTTTCCAGTGGATCTTATGGAAATCTAGCAATTCTGAGTCCAAAGTGATAGGGCCATGCTGTACAGACATGGTAAGTTGTTTTGTGTGGTGATTCTCCAAAATTAATTATTTTCTAATCTGCATAAGGCACAGCTTAGAATTCACAATGGAACTGACTCCAAATGAGTCAAAATAAATGTTCTACACCAAAGGCATCATCAATATTTCCACCATTGTGACAACATATGAGTTTTTATTTAGTAACAAATTTGTATAGTTCTAAATATATTTCCATTCCCATATCATCAAGGAACAAAAGAAGGTGTTTCATTGCATGTGTGTTCAAGTGTGATGACTTATATCAATATTCCTTTACCAAGACAGACTCTAAATGATGGGAAGTGAGCCCTGAGTGATAAGAAGAATCTTGGAATCATGCACCCAGCATGACGTGGGAGACAGATTTATTCTGTGTGGTGGTCAGGCCTCTTGAGTTTCTAGAAAAGCAACCAAGCTTACCAAAGGTCTGCAGTTTGGATTCATCTAGGAGAGTTGGGGTATGGGGGGGAGAGATGAACCAATGGCATGGCTGCAGTGGGCAGGCAGAGCTGTCTCTGTCAGCACAGGAACTAAATTTATGAGTTGTTTTTTTCTAAACTAAAACCTCAATATTCAGGTTTCATTGCAGTGGTGGTGCTTTGTGATAAGGGGGTTTTGGGTTGCAGCTTGGAGATTCATCTCTATAAGGTTTGTCATCAGTGCTCTAGGAAGAGGCAGAAATACTTCCAGAGCTGTTTGCTTCATGTACGATTCTTGCAGCTGAGGACACATTGGGGGGCAATGATGTGCAATTTATAAAGTGTATGCACAGCACTTAAACCCATGTGCTTGGAACAACAAGGAGGCCCAAAATAGTGACATTTTTGAATAACAATAAAATTCTAAAACTCCACAGAGAAGGTTCCTGACCACAGAGCATCAATACCAATCATTTTTAGAAACAGCTTTGGCAAAGTGTCACATGAATTTACTTGAACTCTCAAAGATCTAACATAACATTTAAAAACAGATTTTTCTTAGTGTAAACATGAGTTGGGACAAATGTAAATCCCCTATCAGGGTTTATTTTTTTAAATAGGGATTTTAATTATATATTTATAAATCTAGGGTGTTCAATGCTTTAAATACTTAAAACAATAAGTGGGATTTGGCATAACATTTGTTCTGATTCCTACATGTTTAATGATACTTGGAACATGAAAATGTTTAAGAAATTACACCCTAGTAGGATGCAGACAAAACAACTTGGAAAGGATCAGATCTCATTCTGACTTGACTCTCTTCTTCTGGAATATAGACAAACCACATTCTTTTTTACTTCCCTCCCTCTTCTACTAAACCATACTATTTTTGATTGATACTCATTGTCCATATTTGTGCTTTTTTGAGAAGATAATTGTTACAAGACCAGTTTCTTACCCAGTAAATGGAGATATGAATTTAAATCAGTCTTATTTCCTAGCTGATCAAACATGAAATTTAAAAAATACGTTCAAAATAAATCTTTAACCATTTTATGCAGTTTAAGTGTCACTTCAAATTTACTTTGACAGCAGGTTATGAATGGCTATAATTTTCCTCCTTGGCAATCTATTTTAAATGTGATAGCTGCACATATTAATAATGTGAAAAGACTGGGGCAGTATTATCTGAAAACTCATACATAATTCCTTCATGAGTCATTCAAAGGTTAATAACTGAATAGGTTAATGATGATAGAGCGTCAGCTGTATAATGTTTTGCCAAATCACATGACTGCTGTAGTGTTTTATACCATTGACATCCTGCTGCTTCAAGAGGTATGTTTGTCAGCAACAAAAGACAACATTTGCCAGTTTTGTGCCATGCACCCTTAATGAAAAAAATGAACTGGCTCTAAAATTCATGTCAGTTGTCTACTCCAAATAATTGCAAACTACTTATACTGTAAATATTTAGATTCCTAGGAATTTCAACATTGGACCATCACCTCTCCTCTGCTGCACATCCGAGCAGCGGAAGACTTTCTGATTGCCGTGCCCTTGAATGCAACAGTAATGCAACATATGAAACTCATTAGGACAGTTGAGGTGTTTGAGAGAAAGGAATTTTGATTTTTATAAAGATTGGCATGAAGATTTTTCTTTGTCCAAATTTTCTTTCCTAAAATATACCCCCATCTAAATTCTAGTTGTCAAAACACATACAGAGACATGCACACAACACACACACACACACACACACACACAAACACGCCAGGAAACAAAAATCAAATCCCTTTTTTCTTTGGAATTCCTTCCATATCTTAGTCTTCTGCATATTCTTCAGCTTTTCAAATCAGTGCAGCACCAGTAAGAATAAAAATATAGAATCAAATCCAAGTCTGATCAGTCTTTGTGAAAGGTACTTAATAGTTTACTACTATACTGTGGAGAACATAAAGGAGAAAGCATCTGTCTGTCTGAGTATGATTGGTTTTAAAGGTTATTTAAAGAGATTTCAAGGCAAAATTCATGTGCAACTTGCAGCAAAAATTATCTACATTCTCAGAAACAATGTTTATAAAAATCCTTTGCTGGAGGTGGTACTTGGTTCGAGGTTTGGGGGAAAATCTGTAAAGGTGCTTTAAGAGATGTTCTAGAAGGTTAGCACCGGCACGTTCCATGTTCTTAGGTAATGGTGCTGCTAACGAGCAAGGGATGACACTCCCGGAGTCCAAGGTCTGAGTCTCATTCACAGTGGAACACAGTCGACCTGACACTCATTTGTATCTCACAGATCTAGGGAATTTTCATCTGAGAATTATGAAATAATCGTATCAATTGCTTAGAAGGATGCAATTTTTAACCTCACATAGAAAGTGTAGAAAGAGAAAGAAGGAAAGTATTAGACAACCTTTTGACTTTAAAGAGCAATAACTTGCAACTGAGTTATTTGAAAGCATGCCGTTATTACCTTTCAACTGACATGTATGTTCCTAACAGAAATATATTCAATTTTGTTTATGTAACTGGGATTTTGGCTTTAAATACGATGTTTTAAAAGTCAGGCAGCAAATTCTCAGCGCCACTCTCTAGTACAGGCAACGTACTGAGGGTCTTCACATCAACGATACTACAGTTAATATTCTCTACATCTTTGATAGAATAACTTTCATATACAGCTGAGTGGTAGAGTATGGATTGGAAAAAGATCTGGCTTTTAGTCAGGATGCTTACATTAGCCAGCCACATGGTCTTGGGCTCTCGTAAATCTCAAGGAGAGGTTGATGTTTCAGCCTGGAACAAACTCTGTCCCTACTGGGAACATGTCACCTTCTTTAGATGAAACAAAAAGAAAACAAAAGGTTGAAAACCATTAAGCTAGATTCCATTAGTTCTTTTAGCATTCAGATCCTCATTTAAAAATGAAAGCATTTACACACGATCCCAAGTTCACAAGTTCATCACCTCTGGGCCTTTTGGTTAAGATCAAGCACAGAGGATCATGGGTTCAGCTAAGTTCCTGCTGTACTTACCTGAAGTAATACAAATGGTCACTCATGGAACATTTGATAACCTGCATCTAAGATGACCATAGATACCATTATCCTAGTAGAAAATCATAAAATGACCCCCAAAAAGTCTTTAAAAAGCCATCTGGAAATATACTTTTCCCATTATAGTACCCTTTTGTCTCTGAATTTGAAAATTATAACCTATAAAATCATTTTGGCTTAAATCTAGTTTCTACTACTGGGGGAGGCAGGAGAAAGAAAAAGCAAACTGTACAAGGGTTACTGTAATGGAAAATTCAGCAATTTTCTATTAACTGAAGGCTTAGGTCCCTCCTGAGCACAGCCTTGGGTGTGGAAGGTCATGAAAAAGACCTCTGATTTCATGACTATAATATAACAAAGATGCAGTGATGTGTTCAGCCTCAGTATGAAAAGTATAAGATTTGACAGGAGAGAGATATAGCAAATGAGAAATGATTTTATACATAATAAAAAAACCTTCACTTGGCTCTAAGGATTGGCAAATATAGAATATCAGACTGAGCACAATCTAAGTGAAAGAAAAAGGTATGGTAAAAGAAAAAGTATGGAGAAACAGTGGTTAAGGGGATAGTGTAGAGAAACACAACAATGAAAGATGAATCCATCACAGATTGATTTTAGGAGATCTTCAGTGGATCCTATGGATCTAAACTGACCACTTGGAGGTAACTGTGAGTCATTACAGATATCCGAAAGAGAGTAACAATCTGAGGAACTTATGATAGTCTGAATGTGCTATGCTGAGGACCTAAAGAAGGATGACGATGCCAGGCTGCCTAGAGTGGGTCTCTGTAGAACCAAACTTAACACAATGTGACAATCAAATGCATACAGAAAGTGATGGTTCAAGAGTTATTAGTAACTCACTTTGAGATTTTTGCTTAAACTTCAGAAGAACAGTGGAAACTGGCCTATATGGGACAGTTAAGAAAAGACATTAACCATATTGTATTATGTTGGGAGTGGGAGAGTCAGCAGACAAGTAAATAGGGGTAAAGATGATCCTTTTCATCCCTGGCATAATAGGATTTTTCTGGTGTCCTGGCTTTGGAAATTTTAAGATTGAGACACTAAGGACATTTTCTAGCGCAGTTTCCCACAAAAAGATACAAATGTGGAGTTGGAACTCTGGGAAAAGTTTGAATCCAAACAAATAGATCTATGAAGCCGTTAAATAAACTTGCAGCAATAAATGAAATCTCTAAGTGATGAAGAATAAAAAGTCAAGTGACTGAAGGTCACTTTTGAGGAGTAGATGTGCAATACAGTAAAGGCAGAGCTGAGAGGGGAGGAAATGGGACCAAAAAATGACACTTAGAATGAAGAAAAGAATGAGAACTTACTCTCTTGGGTAACAATGGAGGAGATGGATTCCAAAACTAAGCCTGACAAAGACTAAGAAAGGATGTCCAATAACATTTGAGGTACTTCATCTGTGGTTTTGGAAGCTGTTTTAGAGGAACTAGAATGGTCAAAGAATGTGCTACATGTAATTAGTGTTCAAGAACTTTGCCAACAGGAGGATAGATAGAAGCTCAAAGAAGGAGCATGATTGAGGGAAGAAACTTTAACATAAAGAATGATTGCATTTTATCAGGTGGAAATATCAGGCATTTACTTTCTTTTCCTAAGATCTGGAGGAGAGGGTAAAGCTAAAAATCAAGCAAAAAATGAATAAGGTATGAATAGGCTTACATCCTTTTACTCTCAAAATAAATGTTTCCTCTTTCTTCCCAGATCAAATTCTGCCTCTTGAGTCCTCAATTTCTCTCTTGTCCATATTTTAGGAACATTTTCTCATCAATTTACTCCTTTCTAGCTAGCTTTGCACTTCAACTTCTAAGGTTGCCTGTGAAAATCCTCCTTTATCCTGCTTGGGCTGGTTTCATGCATACTCTGCAGCTGGTACATTTCCATTCTTACTGCTGGCTAGAAACTCCACAAATACTATCATAAGCAGTCTGAACAGTGCCACGGGTTGTGCAAAGCCACGGTCCCAGGAAATGTCAGGGCTCTGACTAGAGGCTGGGTCATACGACCGAATGCTCATGCTCTTTCTCATGTGCAGATCTGTCTCCTCATACTGACCAAGATGCAGGCAGGGGACTCTTATTTCAGGCTAAACATTACAAAGTAGCTGGCTTGCTGTCAGAGATTTAACTTTAAATGGCTGCAATAGTTTGATAAACGGTGTGAAAATTTTATGGTCCTTCCGTCAGACACCATAATTTATTATCACATAATGCACAGTTAGAAGAACCAAAAGAAATCATCCCACGAGGACAAACAATGTGGAGTCAGAAGCCCTTTGACACTCTAAGGCCACAGGCGTTATATGGATCCAATAAGAAAACTGTTCCTATGAGCAACAGAACAACCTCTTGATCTTGCAAAATGTTTTTGGACACCTAAAGGCTCTTTTATTACTGTGGCTGATTAAAATGAAAAGCTTAAAAGACTAAAATGTTCTTTTTGATGAGTTTTTGCCATGAACTATGGACCTTATAGTCCAGTGGGGTTCAAGTCCTTTGATCCTAGGCACTCACATAAATTCAGACTCATAAAACAACATTGGATTTGATTTTACTAGTGGGGCTGATGTTGCCAGATTTGTAATACAATCTTGTTTTCTCCTGTCCTCGATGTTTTAGCCCATCTACCATTGTTTTATAGCAAACGGAAAAAGGGAGTTTCGATTAGCTCGTGGCAGCCAAGCTCTAATATCCGAGCCACTCCTCCACAATGCTAGGATTTCCAGAGGAATCATGATGCTCTATTACATTCAAGAGAAAAGTTAATGTTGTTTTATGCACTACAACTAAAACGTCAAGAAAGAAGAAACCTTTTCTGCTTCACAAAAATCACAGATTTTCACCACTGAAGATGGCTGGGAGACAATGCAGCTGCGCCTCAAAACAGTGAAAAGGAGGAAGAGTGTGGGCAGAGTTCACAAATGCCAGTAGGACTCGTTGACAATTAATTAGAAAATAAAAAGACCCTCGGGTTATTTCTTAATGAGCAGTAAATCATATCTTAATTTTTAAGCTTTAAAAAAAAGGTATCTGTGGGAGAAAAATATATTTAACCAGATATTTATTTAATGAAAAAGATGCAGTAAATAAATTTAGGCATTTAATTCATTTCCTTTCCTAATTTCCTAGCCACTGTCCAGCAAGTATATCTGTATCACATCATCATCCTTCTAGCAGTCCAAAGACGGAAGCTTTATAATAAAAGACCCATGACGATTTTAATGTGCTGCACTACGAACATCACACCAATCAAAAAGGGGCAATGACTACTCATTGTTTTAATGGAGTAAAAGGTGACTTGGACTCAGTTAGAAAGATTAATGATGTATTTAGCCTATGGACAAGGCCAGGGACCATTCATGTGAGTAAACAATTTGAACTAATATTTCCATGAATTTCCTGCACGCTATGAAAATTCTTACCAAGTTTGTTCTTTAAGTGATACTGGATACAAAAGACCCGTGACATGCCTCAACAGCTTAGTCTGGAAACAGTTTCCACAGAATGTGCTTCACCCTCCAGAGGCAGGCTCTCAGGACACCTCAGCCGCAGACCCGCACTCTGGCTCCAGCGTCCTGGGAGCATTTCCAAGTAGCCCCCCCCCCAGATTACCGCCATTCCAACACAAGTTCCCCTCCTTGCCTTTTGATAGGAATATATTAGACCAAGCCATATAAAAGTGCTGATTTTTTAATAAGTCAAAATGTGTCAAATATCAGCAGTTTCATATAGCTCAACTCATAAAGTCTATCAAATTTGGGGGGAAAAAAGCACCTTTTTAATGCTTTCTCAGTCTTTCATTATGTTCACTTTTAGTGGATAGGGACATAGAGTCCACATAAGAGGAAAGGAGCTAGAAAAAGCTGTCTCATGTGATAATCAGGTCCCTCTTTCGTCCTTTTAACATTTCACGTGCACTTACTCGGTGGGTTGCAGGCGCTGCAGGGAAACTCAGCTGTGCACCGTTACAGAGAAGCAGGGGTGCCAGTGCTGACCGCGAAGGGCTAGCAGAAGTCCCCGAGGGGTAGAGAGTGGCTTTTCTCCCTCGAGCCCCTACCTTTGTCACCACCCTATCCCCCAGCACCTCCGCCTAGGTGACTGGGACACTTCCCCTGTCCTCTCCTGGCTCCTGCTGGCCTTCTCTCCTCTACACCAGCAGCCAGGGAGGACTTCGGGAAATACAGATCTGCTCAGACCCTGTGTCAGAATTCACCAGTCGATTCTCACTGTCCTGAGGATGAAAGCAGGGGACTTTACGAAGACCAGGGAAGCATCCTGCCGGCCTCCACCGCAGTGGGCCAAACTGCAGGGCACAGTCACGCGGACTGCAGTGCGCGCATCGACTTGGGCTTTTATAAAACAACAGCATTTCTCTATTTTTCTGTATATAATTTTTCTGAGAAATAAGGAATTTCTTTTTTCCTTATAGATTTAAGGTAAAACTCAGTGCAAAACTGGAAAGCTGTTTTAAGTACTAAAAGAAAAATCTACTTGGCTGCTGGAAAAAAAAAAAGGGTCAAAGTGACCCCCAGTGGTGAGACTGGGTATGGCTTCGGAGATAAATGAACACGGAGTTAGCTACTGCGCAGGGCCGTAGCGCCAGCCAGACATTTCTCCACACTTAATGTCTAGCACGCATACATGTAACAAATAAACGTAAGTATGTATTTTGTATTAAGACAAAATAAACAGAACTGGATTACCCAGATTCCTGCAGTCCCTCCCACAGGCTGCAGAAGAAAGTGCCACCCATTTACATTAATCAGGAATCATGGTAGAGATCTAACACCTGGAATCAGAAAATTCCATTGAAAGCACATAGATTTAAAATACTAACGCTACACAGGCTTTCACCTAACTCATCTCCGAGTAATACTAGGCATATAGCTTTAGCACTTTCTTGTTCTTTAGCTTAAAAACACAACTAAAAATTCTGTTTCTCCACCTAAACAATAAATCCTCTGAGAACTGAATCTATGTGAAGACTAAATAATGTAGTCCAAGGCTGGGGAGATAGCTTGGAGCCGTAGGCCCCTGCCTGGCAAACACATGGTTCTGAGTTCAATCCCTAGTGCCAGAAAACAAAAAGCAAGCTAAATAACGCAGTCCATGATTTCACCAAGGGTGGAGTCTGGACGTTAGTGACAGGCAGGAAACATCACTGCTATTATTATCGTCCTTGCCAGTATTATTAAGTGTCTTATCCCTAACACACTTCATACTTTGACAGGCATACAATCAGTGTTTGCTGAATATACAAAAGATGAACCATAAAAAGAAGTAATGTATACGGAAGTAATTTTGGGGAATATTGTCTTTATTGCAAACATAGTTTTAGTATTCAAGGAAGCCTGGAGCCGTGGTGCATGAAGGAGAGGTAGGAAGCCAGAATCAGCATCCTGGATGCAAGTAAGCCATAAGCACCCTGCAGGCTAAGTCCAGACCCCTTGGGCGGTGAGGACAGCTCAGCCTAATCTCGGAATTACGCGGTCCAAGATGGCAGCGTCAAGAGAAAGTACTCTTGGCTGCTCAGCCGACTAGGAATGGACCATTCCATCGATTTGTGCCAACACTGAACACCAAGTGGACCTGTAGGCTTTTACATGGCCCGGGAGGGGTCTGAGAACGGGTGATTCAACGGGCTCACAGCATTTAACTCTATAAAACTCCTGACCTTTTATCACCATCCACAGCAAAATAACTGGAAACATTTCTCAACATTAAAAAGAACCCTGGCATGTCAGTAATGATTCATACTGATATCAGCACTTAGGGGAATACCAGCAAATTTTATGAAAATTGTCTTTATTTCACATTTATAGAAGTCTTGTTTACTAGTCTACAAATTGCTCTCCTTTCCTTACAGCAGTCTTCAGGAATCAATAAATTTAAATGGGTTGAGTTGAGAATGATGATAGTAAGTGAAAGAAAATAAATTCACGTCTTTACAAACCTAGCTTTATCAGTTCAAACTCGCTTTTGTTTCAACAGCAATGCTAAGCTATTAGACGGGACCAATGTGCAATGCACAAGTCTCTCTTCGTAGACACCAACACACCATTTGATTCTCTTGTGGGCAAGGTAAAAACTAAATTAATTTTCCACTTGGCAACTGGTCTTTGGCTGGTTTCTCGGTGGAGATTACTATAAACATGACTACATTGCACAATGAGCAAGGGCCTGCCAGAGGCCGCTGCCTGCTGACGTTTCTCCTCAGCTAAGAACTGCTCATGTGATGAATGGAATAAACGAAAATGGTTCCCATAAAGGAAATGTTGGTGTTGGCTGGTTCTCCTCCTTCTGTTCCTCAATCCAAAGAATATTAGTTAAAAACAGTTAAAACAATCTGTCATCCCCAGCACTGACTTCCCCATTGCTTAAGTGCTGGCCCAAACCAGTATTCTCAAATTATCTAGCTCCTTAAAAGGAAGACAAAGGACATGTATTTTTTCTTCTCCTTTAAAAACTGAGGAAGTCAAATTCCAAAGAAATCCTCCTGCCTAACACTCAGGTCTTCTTCCTGATGTAAGGGAGAAGAGGGCTCCTTCAAAAGTTTTCTTGACTATTCGAAGAGCCACATCTCTCCATTCCTTCATCGAGAGTGCATAAGACTCTAGAATGTTCCATATAGAATACAGCTGAAAACCTGAATGCATTCTTCCACAGAAGCATGTAGAACTCAGTAGAGCCCACTGGCTATAAAAAAAAAAAAGAAAAACCTGCAGAACAAGCTAACAGATCTTTTGAAGAAAAAAGGAGAGTATAAGTCACAGGACTTTTTAAATTCTGAGTTAGATAAGTCTAAATTAAAAGCATAGTATGGTAAATAAACCAGGACTGTTTGTTTTAAAATGTAAAGTTACCAGTGTTAAAAATCTAAAGAAGCTACTAGAAACTACATGGCCTTATCCCTGATTTTAGAAATTAGTAAAGCTGAGCCCAAAGTATTGCCTCAAGTTCAATGTGTTCATAGCTCCAAACATGAGACCAGAATCCAGATCTTCTGACTCTAAACCTATGTGGGAAAATGTGTGATCATATACCTTAATAAGGCAGGCCTAAACTATGTTTTTACCCAATAATCATGATCTTGCTACCCTGTGCAAAAATTTCTCAAATAAGAAACTATAAAAATTGTTTAAAACAAGGTTTCCAAAAAATGATGTTAGAAACAGAATTAGCCAAAGTTGAAAAGATGAACCCAGTGGAGGTGAACATCATGAAGTGATCTTGAACTTTCAGGACAGAGGGTACTGAATGAAGGGCATATTGTGGGGGATTTTATCATGGTTACATTATAATGACATCAAATACTGTCTTTGTATAAAACTCTTGAATTATCAACACTTCCTCATTAGAGCTGTGAAACTGGCCCAATATTCGGTGACATCTGAGCCGTCGAGTGGCTGTAACCTCAAACTTCCACTATGTGAACAGCAAAGTTTGAAAAAGACATCTGCTTGGCATTTATAACTTTAGCCAATAGTCCAACTGAAACTTCAACGTGAAAAGCATGATGGGCCGATAGAGTCTTGGGCACCGCGTGGTGACCCTGAGATCTGAGCACCACTCCCGCTCAGCCAGCTACGTGCTCACGTTCGTGTGCCAACGTACGCACCATGGGACTTGTTCATACTTCTGTAAAATAGCAGAACCTGGGCTCCAAAGAAAGATGCCAGCAGTAAAAGCTAAAAGGAAAATTGTGAGGATCGTGTTAAAGAAAGAAATGATTGAAACTTTAGGTCCTGGAAAAAAATAATTCACAAGTATAGTTTTGGGGCCCCAAAGCCATTTATTTGGTTTTCCATTATTTCTTATGGGAAAAAAAGGTCTAGTTCTGACCTTTCAATATTCAAACATAAATTTAGAATGAATTCAGTTTCACAAGCCATCACTGCAGGAACAAATTCATTCATGTTATCAATAAATCTTTGCTTTTGGGCTATATGGGAAATAAGTGTGTAAATGACCACACATTCTAAAGCCAGTTTCAGAACCAGCCTTTGGGTTCTTTTATAGTTTAACACTCAGCAAATGTTGGCTGCAGAGTATGTGTGAGAATAAGAATTCCACATTCTCCTACATTCTAGGCTCTGGATTACCATCAACCATTCATTTAGGTGGTCATGCTATTGCTGGTGGTGGAAATGAACCACTAAGTGACTTCCCTACAACTCAATGGTCAAAAACAGAACAGCAAGCTGAATTCTGATGCCTTGTTTATTGAATCAGATGTCTCTCTTTAAATTCTATGATGTTCCCAAAACAACTGAATCTAATACACATCAATTCTTGTATTTAGTGACAGAATAAGTTCTTCTCCCTGTGCATTTTGAGCATAAAATTCTTATCCTAAAAGGCTTGTTCAAATTCTGAAACACAGAGGTACTCACTCCACCATATGAAAATGAAGAGCTCTAGCAATCAATAAAAGCTCTAATAGACATCACAAATAAAGAAGTGAGCATTACCCAGCAATTCTCCTACCCATTATTTTCACTAATCCTGTGGCCAAAAAAAGACTCTGCTTCTTTGTAAAATGAAATAGGTATGGGGACAGCACCCAGTGGTTAAACACAAGAACAGGGAGGCTGTATATTCTTGCCCATGTGTTCTCTGAATGGCACCTGTTCTGACCGGCTGCTGCTGCTGCCAACTGGCTGTTTCATTATCAACAGCACCCGAGGGCACGGATGCCCATTACGGCGCAGAGCAGGGGCAGGTGGGCTGGCCGGAGCGCGCGGCGGCACGCTGCAGAGAAAGCGCGGGGCCTGGGTGAGGTGCGTCCGGCTGCTGCCAGTATGAGGTCACACCGAATAGTTGGATTTTTCTTTAAAAAAACTGCTAGAGATTCTGGTTTTTATGTAAAAAATCTCTATCATTTAAAATGGTATTCCAAGTTCGATTTTTAAAATGTTTTCTTTGCCAAACACAATGATTCTCCAGGTTAAATCCAAGAAGAGTGGCCAGTTCCCTACTGAGAAGTGCCTATGACTGCTGGGACAGTTTCAAACTGGAGCTGAGGGTGCAAATTGGGTTTACTGCTCCTGTGCAGTAGTGTGCCATGGCCACAGGGTTTTGACAAGTAAGTGTAAATATAATGGTGGCTCACACCTACAATCCCAGCACTTGGAAGGCTGAGGCAGGAGGAGGTTGAGGTCAGACTGGGCTACAAAGTGAGTTCAAGGCCAGTCTATACTAACTATACAGCAAGACCCTGTCACCGAAAACCAAAATAAATAAATTTATTAAAATAATATTGAGTAGATTTTTTTGATTTACTAATATAATAAAAAGAGCAGATAATGCTTTGAGAAGTTAACCAAAATATCTAAAGCACAATCAGGATAATTATTAATGTTTTGTACTGCTACTACTCACACCTTGGTCGCACTTGTACTTTAAACGGAGACCATGGTCACAACATATTTCTCCATTATCTCTTTTCCATGTGTGACTGTTATAAGTTTGGATCTTAAATATTGCCCACAGGCCCATGGGTTGAAGATCTGGCCCCTAATACTGAGAAGCGGTGCCTGGCAGAAGGAAGCTCAGCCTCTGGGGCTGGGTCATGGAGGAGGGTGTTGGCAGCCCCGCTCCTCTTTGCCCTTCACAGTTTCCATAAGGCAAACAGACCTCCTCTATCACATACTCCACTAGGACACCCTCTGCTGCCTGAAGCCCAGAGCAAAGGGACCAACAGTGCACTGACATTTCTGAAACCACAAGCCAAACCAACTCTTTCCTCTCCCTCTCTCTCTCTCTCATTCTCTCTCTCTTTCCTCTCTCTCTCTCTCTCTCTCTCTCATTCTCTCTCTCTTTCCTCTCCCTCTCTCTCTCTCTCTTTCTCTCTTTCCTCTCTCTCTCTCGCTCTCTCTGTTGCTCTCGCTCTCTCTCCCTCGCTCTCTCCTTCTCTCTCTCCCCTTCTCCTTCTCTCTCTCTCCTCTCTCCCTCTCGCTCTCTCTCGCTCTCTGGTGACACTGGGAGGCTTGAACCCAGACCATGGCTCTGAGCTAAATCTCCAGCCCTTCTACTCTTGATTTTGAGAAAGAGGCTCCTGAGTCACTGCCTTTGCCAGGCTGGGCTTACACTTGCAATCCTTCTCCATCAGCCTCCCAGAACACTGGGAAAACAGATGTGGACCATCATACATGGCTCCTTTCCTCTTATCTCCGGTATTTGTTAAGGTAATAGAAAGATAATTAACCCACCATGCTTTTCTTCATTTTAGATGTAAGACCACAACAGTTTACACAGACAATAGAGATAATACATGCCATGTGCTTAGAACAAGGCTTACCACAGAGTAAGAACTCAAAAACTATAAGCAACTGCTACTACTGCGAGCAGTATCTTACCTGTGCCAACCTCCACAGGGCTCATCAAAACCTTGGGAAAATACAAGTGTCAGCCCTTACTTCTTGGCTGTTAATAAACGTCACTGCTGTACCTAACCTCTTTGCATACCTGTTTCTTTTTTTTTTTTTTTTTTTTTTTTGGCAGAACCGGGGATTGAACTGAGGCCGTTGCACTTGCCAGGAAAGCAGTTATTCCACTGAGCCATCTCCCCGCCTATCTGTTTCTTAAATTATCCCTCATCAATTTAAAATCCTCTGAGACAGCTGAGAATCTTTTTCACACCAGAACAATGATGAAGAAAGAGAAGTCACTGTGGGCATTTTCCACAAAAGGTACTAAGAGCTCCACCTCTGTTTTCCTGGGAGACAGAGACACTTTTTCACTTTTTGTTGCTTTGTGAAATGGACTCATTTCCTTTTCTGAACTCCACAAATCCACCCTGATGAGGTGTGTATGAATTCACACACTCAGACACTTTTCAAATGAAATCCTTGCTATTTGTAATGCCTTCATATATAACCCAATGTACTGTTTTGGCTACTCTAGCACATATTATCAATTGCGGGAAAGTAAACTGTACGCCGTCAGCCTAGGCACTATCTTAAAAACCATCTTTGCTTTCACAGGTGTAAAAGGGCTTTATTCTTTCTTATTCTTATTATAAGAGATCTCTGTTAAATGACCTATAAAAAGATCTGACTAGTCTATTCAGTTACAAACCTAAGAACTGTTAAATGATTTTTATAATTTAAATTGCCCAAAATATCTCGGAATACACTCTAATTTAAGCATGATCATCTAGGGGTATCCACCTGTCTCTTCAATCTTGAACCAATTTAAACACCTGCAACTGCTTCATTTTTTTTTAAAGAAAGGCCTTTTTAACACAACAAATTTCTCTCTTTTTTTGAGATTTCCATGGAAAACGATTCATATATATGTGTGTGTGTGTGTGTGTGTGTGTGTGTGTGTGTGTTTAGGAATTGGGGATTGAACCCAGGCCCTTGTGCTTGCCAGTGAAGTGCTTATTCCACTAAGCCATCCCCCCAGCCCTGTACATCCTTTCAAGGTAGCCAAGCTTTAAAAAATAGAAGATGAAGATTGATAGCTAGGGGGTCTATGTAAAGTTTAAAAGTGAAAGTTTGACAGAATAAGGACAATGCATGAATGGGTGGCTACATGTGCTTCTATGTGTCCATTTTCAAGCATATGTTCTCTTTTAGTTGATATATAGATAAGTAGAAAGCTATGAAATAGCCCAAATATCTTTGTTCACAGGGTTAACAGTGAGTTAAAGAGATGAAAATAAAGATGTTTTAAAAGTTTGTACCATTTTTCCATCCAACTTAATAGCTAATGGAGATAATATCAAAGTTTTTTTTTTTTTTTTTTTTTTTTTTTTGTAAAACCATTGAACTCAGACCCTTGCACTTCCAAGGAAGTGCTTATTCTACTGAGCCACCTCCCCAGCCCTGAAGATTGGTTTTTTAAAATACAACATCTATTGTTGTTTGGCTACAGTAATTTAAGAACTTTCCCTTGGTTAAAGAAAGCTACAAGTGTTTGCATTATATAATCTTGTTCTCATGAGTCACCTAAAGCAACCGTCAAGATGTATTTCAGTTGGCCAGAATTAAAAGGTCAGTGTGGCCTATTCTACCATTTTAGGGTACAGGTGGATATAGGGAAGCTATGGAGACCTAGTGAACCCTATCACGCCCACACCATAGTCTCAGAAGCGTTGCTGAGCTTTGACCCTCCCCCATCATCGCTGGAGCCACCCTGAGCTGATGCTTGCCCACCTCCATGGTAATGGAAGCCGCTGAACCCCACACAGCAGGAGCTTTGGTGAATCTACCCCTTGACTGTCACAGGAGCCTTGCTGACCCGCAGGCCACCTCCTTCCAATCACTGCAGAACATGGGTGAGCACTGGGAGCTTCAAAAATGTCAAAATGAAGGAGCAAAAGGCAAGCTCAGGTCTCCAGCCCACCCAGAACAAATGTAGCAGACAAGCACATAGAAGAACTTGGAAGTTACACTCCTGAGATTTCTGAAATGATATCAATGGAAATAAAAAAAAAAAAACTGTACCTGGCTATAGAAGAAATTAGATCACAAATAATCTCTCAGGTAAAAAATAATCATAAAAGAATTTCTCAGCACATTTAAAGAAGGCATAGGTTAAAAAATAGAGAATAGAAAAATGATTGAAACATTTAATGAACAATACGGGAAAGAATTAGAAGGAATGAAACAGATTCAAACATATTCAGGAAATTAAGAATTTCATTGAAGCCTGGTAAATCTACATAAATGAAACTGAAATAGACTTTCAGACCTTGAAGACAGCAGTGCGGCTAGTTCTGTGAGCGAAAGGAAAGAGCTCTTAAATATAACAAAGAGCCAGGAAATAGCAATTCAACAACTATAAGACTAATAGTTGTCAATGAAATGGTAGGAGTCAGCACAAATGACATAAAAAAATACTACTTGCAGAAGTAACAGCAGGAAATTTCACAAGCTTGGAGAAAATAATCTGACATACAGATAAGTCAGAGATGCAGAACTCCAGTTATTCATAAGTAAAATAAATCTACACCTAGACACATAATAATCAAGATCTTAGAAAGTCATCAAAATAACAGAATAGTAAAAGCTGTTAAAGAAAAAACCCAGATAATATGTAATAGTGCCTCAGAACCACGCCAGACTTCTCAACACACACGATCCATCAATAAAAGCTTGGAGCGAAGTATTTCAGGTCTTGAAAGAAAATATTTTGCAACCAGACTGATGTACTCTGCAAAACTATCATCTATCAAATATAATGGAGAGGTGAAATACTTCCTGACAAAGAATAACTGAAGAAATTCATAACACCAAACCAACCCTACAAAGAGCACTGCAAGATATTCTAGTAACAGACAGAAATGACCACAATTTCAAGAAAAACGACAAAAGGAAGCACCAAGCTGAGCGAGTAATTAGAAGGAAAAAATAGGGTGCTTACGGTAGCAACATAACACGACAATGATAAGCCAATACACATCAGATATAACATCAGTGTAAATGGCCCCAACACACCAACCAAATGAGTCATAGTGGCAAGAGTGGATCAAGAAACAAAATTCAAAAAAAACCCCCAAAAGAAACAAAATTCCAACAATATGCTGCATACAAGAAACACATTTGTTTTTCTTTATTTCTTTTGTATATTTAGGGCAGGGTTTCCAGGGTCTATAGGTCTCACTACATATACTGGGCTCAGCGATTCTCCTAAGTGCTGTGTACCAGAACGTCCAGTTTCAGTTGCCTTCTCAACACGCCCCGCAGGCAGGGTCAGCGTGGCACACCACACATCAAACCCCAGCTCCTGCACTCTGCCCAAGCAAGTGCTTTGCCCGCTGAGCTGTCAGGCCAGCCCTAGAAACACATTTAACTCAAAAGGAAACTTAAAATGAAAGCCACAGGATGGGAAAAAATATTCCATGCAAGAAGAACCCAGAAAAAAAGCAGGGTACCTAGCTATTCTGGTTGTTAACAATGACAACTTCAAAAGTGATCAAAAGATATAAGAAAGATCATTACATACTTGTTAAAGGAAAACTGCAAGAGGAGAGATGACAATCATAAATATATCTGCACCCAATGTAGAAGCGGAGACTCCATAAGGCAAATTTTAACAGAAAACTCAAATGAGCAGTAACACAATTGTAATGAGGGACTTTAGCATCCCCACCGTTGCAAAGAAATATTGAGGAAATTAAGAATTTACTCGACAAAAAAATCAGCAAAGAAAAAACAGAACTAAACCAAACCTATGAAGAAATGGACTTAGCATATGTTTCCAGGGCATTCTGCCCAACAACATCAGAATGCACTTTCTTCTCAGCTGCAATGGGACATTCTCCAAAATGGACCATATACTAGCACACAGAGCATACGTAAGCAAATGTAAAGGAACTGAAATTATCCCATGCATATTATATGACCATGATGCAATGAAACTGGAAATTACTGACAAAAGAAACAGAAAAAACTATAAATACATGGAAATTAAATATTACCCTCCTCAATGATCAACTGTTCACAGATGAAATTAAAGAAGAAATTAAACAATATATACAATGATGATACAACTTAATGGATGGAATGTGTGGGATGCAATGAAAGATGTCTTAAGAGGGAAATTTATATCAGTAAATTATCACATGTGGAAAACAGATTGAGCCCAAATAAACAACCTTATGCTACACCTCAAGCTACTAGCAAAAGAAGGCAGGAAATTATAAAGATCAGAGCATAAATTAATGCAATGGAGATGAAGAAAATGATTCAGAGAATTAATGAATCCTAGAATTGATTCTCTGAAAGAATAAAGATAATTGATAAACATCTAGACAACCCTAACAAAAAAAGAAAGAAAAATTCAAATTCATGCAATAAGGAATGAAAACAGCAAAATCACTATAGACCCTAGAGAAATTCAGAAGAACATCAATACCTACTTCCAAAATCTTTACTTTCACAGGATGGAAAAGACAGAAGATATGGACAGACTCCTAGATACATATGAATTACCAAAGCTGAATCAAAAAGATACAAAAATTCTGAATAACCCAATATCAGTCAAGTAAATTAAAAATGTAACTAAAAAGGGGATGAAAAGCTGGAATAATTAAAAGTCCTGGAGAGGGAGGGAAGGGGGAAAAGCTATATTTATGTACGTATGCAGGATGGCTTAGATAACTGTACTGCTGATTTCTGCTGGTTTACAGAGAGGAGCAGTCTATCCTTAATTTTTTTAGCTCTCTTTTCCTCTTGTCCTTTTCAATTTCTTGTAACATTTTTTCCCTTTTCATTCTTATGTCTGGTAATCTGAACAATTTATTTGAAGACAATATTATGTAACACAACAACTATTGTTAATTCCTATTGATTTGTTTGGTGAAGTTCTGCATCATTTCTAATTTTTTTATGATTTTGTGTTTTTAATAATAATAATAAAGTTTAAATTTTCTATGTCTAAAACAATAAGGTTTTAACCCTCCTCTCAGTTAAACTTAAAAAACAGAAAAACATCCTACTGCTAAAAGTTGTTTGTGGTAATAAATCATTTATACTCAAATATCTGGCATTCCTTTACTTGTGTTTCAGCTATCTATGGTGAGATGTACATGACAATCCAGCATTGGACAGTCACCCAAATGATAAAGATACCTAAATACTGTATACTTCAGACAATGTCACTCTAATGATTGGAGATTAGAGAATATCTATAAATAAGTGCATGCTACTTAAACTTCTCTTTGGTCACTAAAATGGTTAAAAGATAACAAGTTTAGGTAGTTTTATGTCATTTTTATATCTTGTAATTAGATAACTGACTGAAAAGTTATTTTATACTGAGAGACATTTAAATGTATTTTTAAAATAATATCATGACTGTCATGCTGAAATACTATGTGTAGCTCTTGAGTTCAAATTTTCTTTATCTTTGTAATTATTGTCTGCAGAGCTTTAACTTCTAAAGCAGCAGTAATGGGTAAGCAAGAACAGTCCTCTAGCTATGCTTTAGATTTCAAAGTACTTGATAGCCAGGTGAGATTTTAGCACCTAAGCTCACTGCTCACATTACGCACCAGCAGAACTGACCTTCTCTTTTGCATGCTCAACAGCTGAAGTGTGGAGACCAGAACCAGAAGCACACCTGCGCTAAGAAGTCAGTCAGTATGTCGGCCCTGGGCCTCCAAGGCCAACACGGACCAGGCCTGGCTCGAGGATGCCTTTTCTGTAGGTCCCTGTAACTTTAGTGAGCTACGCAATCCCCAGAGGAGGGAGATTTTTGAACTCCAAAGGACAGGAATCAAGGAAGCACACTGTGCCAAAAAGAGGGGGAGGAAAACTCTCTGATGCCTTCGCAGCATGCAACGTGGTCAAGCAGGCCCGTGACCGCTCTGGCAGCTGACACTGAAAGGAGGTGACAAACCGCACATCACCCCAAAAGTAGGTCCTAAGAAGACTTACCTCACCTTGACAGACAGCACAAGATTGACTCTCATTAACACAGGTCACACTTTAACTTGTTTTTAAACACCCAGATAAAAATATAACCTAAAAATGTATGCAAATAACACCACAGTGATCAGAGGTAGATATAAAAAGTGTCTTCAGTCATTAACCCTTTCTGGCAGTTCTCTGGCCACTTTTATGGTTCAATGAGGCAAAAAAGCAAAAAGAACAAAAAACCCAAAACATGTCGAAAGCTATAAAATTTCAACAAAAGACTTCAAATTCTTTAGCTGTAATTGTCCTTCAAAAATCATCAAACTCTCCATCTTCTTACAGATAAAACTAATGAGATTTATGACAAGAAATATCAGACTTACCGAGAACCTCCCTAAGTAAAGGGGTCTAAGAGCCAACTATTCCAGTCCTTCAGGACCAAGCACCAGTGCCTTCGCTTTTCCCCCAACCTCCCTTTCCATTACAGTGTTCATGCTTCAATTACACATGCTTTAACTTCTTAGAAAATTTGTTCATTCTTGCCAAGTGATCATGCAGACAGAACCAATGAGAAATATGCCAGACTCCTTACCTGGATCCACTAGATCAGCCTTCTAAAAGGAGCTCAAAACTGCTGAACTACAACATGATCTCTATTCAAGGCCCATTAAATTAGCTCTCCCGTGAAGAGCCCTGAGTGCATGCAGTCTTCCCGACACTGGCCCATTGCGGCTCAAAGTGGCTAGATAGAAACTCTGCCGTTCTTTACCAACCACAGTTAGGAATACCTTGTCATAGGGGAAACACTGTGGACAGGCATGTTACAGTTTTTATAGGCAGTTGGACAAGGCTGTGTTCTCGAGGGAGTTAAGGCAGAAGGCGAGAATGCATTGGGAACCGGCTGGAGGTGTGCCTGAAGAAGACGAATGTCACAATGGCCAGATTTACGTATTTCCCCAGGAATTTTGAGGTTATTGGTACCAACATTTTGCTGTTTCCCACATAAATAAACCACCCTCTTCCTACTCTAACATTAAAACTAAAACCACTGAGAGTACAAAGGAAAACAGGACTATACATTATCAACCAAAGTTAATGATGCCTTTGCTCCCACTGGATCAATATTAGCCAAGTGACTATAATTGTAATATTACTGGTTGATTGTAATTTGACCCCATTGTACCCACCCCTCATGACTTTGCTCTATAAAACTTTCTCAGAGAAGTGAGTTCATTTGCTACCCAACTGGGACGCCTTCTGGCTCTCAAGAGCGTTTCCTGTTCCTAGTAAATTTTCCTACTTTTTTTTTTAAAAAAGGAAAGACTATTTCCATACATCTAATAAATGTTTAATGTATAAAATATATTAGGTCAAGCAGGCTGATAACAAACATCAAAGCTGATTTATAAACAAGCAAAGAAATAAACAGACATTTCTCACAAAACATATAAAAATGGGCATATGCAAATATGCTCATCTCACTCGTCATCAGAAAAATGCAAATTAAATCTTCAGGGAGATATCACTGCATACCTATTAGTAAACCAAGAAAAAAGGATCATAAGTGCTGAGAAGCACATGGAAGAAAGGCTACCCTTTCATACCACCGATGAACATGTAAACTACCATAACCATTATTTTTTTTTTTTAAATCTCAGTACTGGATATATACACAGAGAAAACGAAATCAGCATGTTGAAGAGATATCTACATACAAAAATTCAATGAAGCATTATTCATAGAAACTAGGCTATAGAACCAAGCTGTGTGTCCATCCATGGATGAACAGATACAGCAAATGTGGTACACATACACAATGGAACGCTACTCGTTCTAACAAAGTCATACACTTTTTCATTTGCAACATGAATGAACCTGGTGGACATTAAAGATAAGCGAAATGAGCCAGGCACAATAAGACAAATACTTCATGGCCTCACATAGAATCTAAGAAAGTTGAACTCAGAGAAAGCAGAATAGTGGCTACCTGGGGCTGAGGTACATAGAAAGGGGAAAGAATTAGGAAGATGTTGGTCAGAGGATGAAAAATTTCAGATAAACGGGGAGTGAGTCCAAGAGATCTACTGTGGTGACAATAGCTTATAACAATGTACTGTCAATTTGAAAATCCCCAAAAGTAAAGTCTAAGTTTCCTTATTATAAATAAATAAGTTCTAAAATAATTCAAATGTTAATGAACCTGATTTCTTTGCTATAAAATATATGCATAGTTCAAAACATGTTATACACCATAAATTTATGCAATTTTCTAATTATCAATAAATACAAATGTTAAAGGACTATTTTATTCACAAATTCATTAAATTAGCAAATAATGAGTTAGCATTATGTGAACAATGTAAGTTTTAAAACTTAAAACAATTTAAGATTTATTTAAATTTTGCTGCTATTCTCGCCGAAAGTATGGGTTCAGCCCAAACCAGACTTTGACTCTGATTTTTATCTTCCTGTGTTAAGCACTGCAAACAAATTCTTAAAAGCAGAAAGGACCATTAGGAGGCAGGGCAAGGGAAAAGATACTTCATCCCTGGCTCACAAAGGAGGAGCAAGATGGTAACTTCCCAGCACTCACTAAGGCTGTGGAAGGGCTCGGCGTGACTTCTGGCCTTGAGGGTCTCCTTCGAGTGCCTTAATCTGCAGGATATCATGTTGCAGAAGATATGTGCTCAGAGGTACGTGGACATGAGCACAGGAATGGGAGTAGGCACAACTCCCAAAACTAATTTACTGTGCAAATGACCTTTACATTATTTCATGTAATCAGTGAAAGTCTACATACTCTACTGTCTTCCTGGCTTTAAAAGCAAAACACCCATTTTGGGATTCCAAGACATTGATGGAATTTTTTTCAAACTGAGAAACTGAAATGTATTAAACAGTACCCAAGACATTCACCCCCACAATAACTCAGTGCCCCCTGGCAAGCACAAGATGCTGGTGGCATCTAGAGAAATGCTTGAGGGCAAGAGGAATATTTACTTCAACACTTGAGAAACCTCTGTATCAGATGGCCAGTTCAGTAGAATCAAAGAGACTGATATACCTGTAGGTTTTCAATTTCTTCTTTGTGTTCTCTCTTCAAGTGTAAAATAGCAGCTTGGTATTCTGTAAGATCACAAAAGAAGCTAGTTACAAAGAAGTACAAAATGAGGTTTAAAATTCAAGTGAGCATCTCTAGATCTCAGAGGTCTCCTACAATAAGCTGAATAAATGGATGTTATAAATGGACACTGACTTAAGGAGAAATTCCATCATTTTTTTTAAAAGCCTCATTAGGGTGTTTCAGATGAAGAATGGCTCACCGTTTGTATTTAAGGAGGACTGGAAGTATAAGCCCCACAGAGAACAAACACAGATGTGCTAAGAGCAGGAAGTAAAAGAATATTTTCAACATGAGATGAGACCAGTCTATTTTCAACTGTTTCAAAAATATCTCCATTTGAAAGCAAAGACTAAGTAACCCTTGGCCAATGTTAGTGTTCACATCACCTAGAAAGTTAAGATTAGTTCTCATTTTAAATAAGAGATTGTAAATTAAAGTTGAAATGACAAAAATAAATTTCTGGTTTAATTTTCATCTGAGAATAATAATATTTATTTCAACTGTAAGTCCTCAGTGTACAGAAGAATTCCTGCCAACCACTGAAAGTAGCAGCCAGCTGGATGAGCAAGAAGCAGCCAAGATGACTTTCCAGGCGCAGAGCTGAGCCTGTGGTGCCCCAGAAGCACACAGGCTACAGAGAGCCCCAAGGCAAGCGCTCCCGGCAAAGCGCTCCCGGCGCACACCTACTCTGGGATAAGTGGCTTTCACAAGTGTGTCCGGGTCATGAGAATGAGTGGGAAAGAAGTCAAAACTCATTAAAATAGGTAAAAGACGGGCTATTTCTCCAAGTGGATTTCATAAATCAGGCAGGGAAGTTGAGGTTTCAGTTCTAAAGTGGATGAGGGAAACCTCCAAGAAGCCCTGGGCAGAGGAGCTTATTCGATTATTATGTGCTCTTGCGCAGAACGTGCTCCATGGGGCTGCTAATCCATCAGGAAGTTCCGCGGGTTCTGGGTCCAAGCCACATGTCACTGTCTCTGCACCAATGCCACTATGACCCGAGGTACCATATTTCTCCACTAGACGGCCATGGTGCTTTCTGGTTGGCTTCCCGACTGTCACTCTTACCACCACCATGACTAAATCTCATGCAATTACCCAAGTAATCTCCAGACGACATGAGCCAGATTTTGTCTCACTTTAATCGCACTTGACATGAAATCAACACTCCCTAACAGAAACCCATACAGCTCTCTCCGATCTAGCTCCATGTACCTTTCTCTGTCCATCTCACACTCCTCCTTTTGATAGGAGTTAGCAAACTGGGGAGAAGTAGAGTACTTAGATTTTCACTGTTTATATGAAATAATGTAAAGATCATCTTTCCTATGCACAGGAAATTATTTTAGGGAGTTGTGTACTCCTCTTTCTAGATATTATCCCCCAGGCCAGGGGGGACCCCTCCAGACCAAAACTCAGGCACCCACATGAGTGAGACTCTCTACTGCACCCCCAGGACCCTGTAACCCTCTGGAGCCCCCGCCTCTAAGCCCACTGAGTGAGTGAGAACATTTGCAACTCTCTCTGGGAACCCCCGATCCAGCTCAGCCAGGGCCAGAGTGTGTGGGAGAGCTTCTGTGCTCCCTGTGCTCCCTGAGCCTGGGGCACAACAGAGGGGCACCACAGGCGCACTCTTGTGCCTAAGGGGCTCAACAGGCTCACTTCCAAAGGCTGTAACAAAAAGGAGCTGAACACAACAGCTAGACCCAGGCCAGGCATAACTGGATAAACTCAAACTTAATAGATCTGCACCCAAATCACAGTAAGTGCCAAGGTTATAACTGCACCAACACTCTACACCAAAGGTCAGAGGTCAGTGCTACATAAAATGACAAAGACAAGGAGCAAAATGCAATCTCAGGCCTCGAGCCCACCCATGACAAGTGCAGAGGACTCTAGATCAGCTGAAATGAATGAATTAACACTCAGAAGTAAAGAAAGAACAGCAGAAAGGTATAGATGAACTCAGAGCAGATTTAATGCCTGAAATAAAAAAAGCAATTTCTGAATACATAGCATCTGAAGTAAAAAATCTAATACAGAAACACAGGGGAGAAACCCAATGCCCATGCAGAACAAGTGCAGAGAACATTAGTTCAGCTGAAATGTATGAATTCACAGCATCACAAACAAAGGAACAACAGCAGAAAGCTAAAGAGGAACTCAGAGCAGAAATAATTTCTGAAATAAGAAATCTCTGACTTCATAGCATCTGAAGTAAAGAATCAAATACAGACACATATGGAAGAAACCCAATTTGAAAAAATCTCAGTAAAAGAATTAATAGCTACCTCTAAAGAAGACATTGATAAAACAAAAAAGAGAAGACTAGAAATATGACAGATTCCTTGAATGAGCAATACAGGAAAGAAATAGATTGCATGAAGCAGAGTCAAAGAGATACAGAAGAATTTAAATTATAAATCAAAAGTCTACCAAACCATCTGAGTGAAAGCAAAGACAGAGTTTGAGATCTTGAAGACGCTGGTGAAACTAGTGAAAAGGTGAGAAAGGATCTCTTGAAAACAATTAGGATGCAGGAAAAATAATCCATCACCTGACAGATGATGCCAAGATGAACAATGTGAGACTAATAGGCAACAATGAGAAAGATGGAGTCAATACAAATGATATAAAAAATATGGGCAGAAGTAATAGCAGAAAACTTCCCAAATATGAGGAAACAATCTGACATTCAGTAACCAAAGCATACAGAACACTAAATAACTTCAACCCAATGAAAAACATGAGACACATAATAGTCAAGATCCCAGAAATCCAGCACAAGAATAAAATACTAAAAGCTATGAGAAAAAAGATCATAGTCAAAGGAAAACCCATTAGAATTAAGGCCAAATTCTCTTCACAAACCATAAAGGCAAGAAGAGCATGGAGCAGAGTACTTCAAGTCCTCTATGAAAACAAATTCCAACCCAGACTGCCAAACCCTGCAAAACTCTCTTTCAAGTTTGATGGAGAAGTAAAATACTTCCATGACAAAGAACAACTAAAGAATTTCATGATAACAAAGCTATCCCTACACAGGCTATTGAATGATGTTCTATAGAGGGACCAAAATGACCAGAACTCCATGAAGGAGAACAGAAGGAACCCACTAAATAGGGCAAACAATTAAACACAGGACAAAAAGGAGTAACCAACAGCAGGTAAATAACATGTCAACACATCTCAATTATAACCATCAATGCAAGTGGACTCAATTCACCAATTAAGAGAAATAGACTGGCACCGTGGATTAGGAAACAAAATCCAACAATATGTTGTATACAAGAAACACACTTAACTCAAAAAGACATTCATAAGCTTAAAGTCAAAGAATGGAGAACAATACTGCATGCCCTAGACATCACTCCCAAGGCACACTGGCCCTTTGCTGTTTCCTGAACTTGTCAATTTCTGTTTCACTTCATAGTCCTTGTTAATATTGGTGACAAGGTTAGCTAGACACCGTATAACAAGCACTGCTGGAAGTACCGATATCCCACAGTATTCACAATCCGCATTGATTCTAGGATGCCTGAAGGATACCAAAGTGTGCAGATGCTCAAGCACATACATCACAATATAGGCCCATGTCCTCTGTACATCCTACCGTGTCCTCTCAATCATCTCAGGGTACTTAGAATACCTAATATAAGAGCTATGAAGCTAGGCATGGTACTAAATTGCTTGGCAAGGGAAAAAAAGGCATACTCACTATAGATGCAATGCTGTTTTTCTCTTCAACCATTTTGAGCTGTGGTTGATTAAATTTGTGTATATGAAACCCTTAGATACAGAGGCCCAAATATATTTCCTATGTTAACTCATTTTGTTTTTCAAGAATATTTATTTAGGCCTGGGGAGATGGCTCAGTAGAATATATGCTTGTCTGGCAAGCGCAATGGCCTGAGTTCAATCCCTGGTTCCATATATATATATATATATATATATATATATATATATATATATATATTTTTTTTTTTTTTTTTTTTTTTTTTTTTTTTTTTTTTTTTTTTTGTACAGGATCTCCTGTCTCAGTCTCCCTAGTGCTGGAATTACAGGCATGTGCCACCATGCCTTTACTTGGTGGCTGGCAGGATGTACCCTCACATGGCCTGTGGTACAGGTGATCAAACCCCTGTCCTCGAGCTTGCCAGGCAGGCACCTAGACTGGTGAGCCATCTCCCCAGCTTGCTAACCCATATCAGCCTCACAATAACTCTATGATTGAGGTACTGGTGTTATCACCATTAATGAAGAAACGGAAGCACAATAAGTTAAGAAGCTAATCCAAGGAAGCAGAATAATCTGCAGAGCCAAAAATAATGTTTATTGCAAAGCATGAATACACAAGCAAATCACAGTGTACCTGTGGAGTATAACACAGTGCAGCATGAAGAGGAACACATGGACTCTCATGGATGAATCGCAGAGCCATCATCTACACTAAAAGAAATCATGCCCTGAAGACAGTCTACTGTTTAATTGTGTTTATCTGACAAATGGAAAGATGAAAGTAGTGGGACAAAGACCTGATCAGAGCGGCAGCTGCCTGAGGTTGGAGAAGAGAGGATGGCACTGCGGGCTGCAGCACACAGAGAAATTCTGAAGGCTAACAAATTTGTATTCTGTTTTGATTGCAGAAATAATTATAGGAATCTGTGCTTATGTTAAAATCAAAGAACTGTGCTCAAGTAAAATTCAATAAAAACTCTGTAATAAATTAATTTTTAAAACATGCATCAAATTTAGACTTTTAAATGTTTCCCTTAAAATAGTCAACATGCCAAAGAAGTATCTGCTACTACTTTTTATATTTGTTGTGTTGTCCTAAGTCTATTAGCAGATAATATAATAGCACAAAAAAGGAGCAAAACATGTGCAGATTATAAGAAGAAAACTGAAGTATTAATCACTATATATACTTAAGAAAACTTAAAAGATTGAAAAGATGATACATTAGAATATATGAGTTTAGCAGAATTGCTTGATATGTACAACAATATACAAAATGACTGAGCTAGCAATAATTTTAAAGTATCCTTGAGAATACAAAGTACCATGTCTAGGAAACATATTTAAAGACAATATACGGAAAACAGCAACACTCTATCAAGATGTTTTACCAAGGAAGATAAGAGCAAGCCATGTTTTTTTGCTATTTAGAAGACTCATCAATGTAATGTACTGATAATCCCATATGGATCTATAATTCAATAAAATCCTTCAAAAATTTCTTGAGGGTTTTAATTCAAGAATCTCTTTCTAAAATGTGCATGAACACACAGAGGCACAAAATGCTTTAAGAAAAAGAGCCAAGAAACTCAAAAATATAAAGATTAACTTACTACCTAGCAAGAATTATTTTTAGTTATTACAATGTAATTAAGGTAGTATGTTATTGATATGGAGATATGAAATAAGACTAAAATATAAGCATACCATGAATTTATGATCATTTCTTGTGAGAAGGAAGTAGCACTAAAGATCTTGCTTACACAAAGACTGGTCTTTTCAGTAATTGATACAAACATCCTAAATGGATATTTCTACAAAAAAATGTGAAATTGGCTCAATAACTGTGAGCCAATAACAGGCTCTTCCAAGTCCATTAAGAGCTACACTATTAAAGGAAGAACTCTGAGTATCTTACATGACAATATAGCATAATATCTTTTATAATATTGAAACAGGACAGGATTTCCAAAGACTCACAAAAACAACCCTGTACGTAAAGAAAGGAGCTAGTAAGTTTAACTATATAAAAATTAATAATTTTTTTCTCAAAAAAATCGCATCATGTAGAGTAGAGAAATATATTTGAAACAAATATGATCAAATGGTGTCTAGTTTAAGTATTTAAATAAATCTTGAAAAACCACTGAAAATGGAACCCATGAAAAACTAGGCCAAGAAACTCACAATGACAAATATAATGTAAATACTACATAAATAGCTGTGATACTGTGTTGTTTGGGATATATTATCAAGAAAAATGCATGTACAAGTTCAGTAGAGATCCAAATTTGCAAGGACATAACTGAAGCTTGATTTTCGATGCAAACCTGTGATGCAGAGGTCAACTGTGTGCGAAGTCTGCCAACACTGAGTGTGGGAAGAGATTCTGAACACTGAGAATTCCCGAACACTCCCAGCAGGGGTGGGGCCTGGTACAGTCACTGTGGAAGACGCTTGGCACTTTCTGAAAGTTGAAGACATATGTCCCTACCCAGCAAACTTAGCTGATACTGCTTGGATCTTGGGTTTCCCCCAAAGGCCTAAGAGTGAAGGCTTCATTCCCAAACTGGCAGTGTTGGGAGGTGTTGCCTGTGGGAAATCTTAGGTCACCATGTGGTGGTAGGTCCTCAAAGAGGGTGGCGGGAACCTGGAAACACAGCCTGTTCCCATTTTCATAAGCCAGCCGCACGGTGAGGGGGTGTTCGCTGCCACACACTCGCGCTAGCTGCATAGGCCCATAGCAGCTGGCCAGTTAAGCACAGAGAGAAACCTCAAAAACTGTGAGCCAATCATTGTTGCAGCCTGGGATTATAAATAACTAAACCCAAATCAATTTCCTACTTGTACAAGGTAGCCAGAGGAAGGCAGCAAAACCAACCTTGTTACAAAACCAGTGCTTCTTGAGAACAGGATCTCCATCCAGAGCAGTAGTCATGCAGGCTATACTTTGGGAAATTACTCATTTTGTGGACATTGTAACTTTAAGGGTGTGATATATATAGTTATGACTAATTCATTAACAAATTGATGAAGATCATTGCAAAGTTCACACCCAGCACAGCATGGTTCAACTCTCCTCCTTAAACAAACATTTTTGCCAACATTGCCATCATTACAGGTGGCATGAAAACACCTAACCCAAAGAGTGATAAAATAGAGTCTCTAGGAGGCATGCAGAAGGAAAGAGATAATGTGTTTGCTAATAGAACATTCATCCTGAGGGCTCACAAGACAATGTGACAGGAATGAAGGTTCCAGAATGCTACAGAGCAGAAAGGGTAAATGGATGGCTTTCAAATGGAGCTGGGGATTGAACTCAGACCCCTGCGCTTTCCAGGCATGCATCCTCATAATGGCCATCCTCTTCACCTCATGTTTTCAGTTTTCAAATGCCTTAAAGTAAAGTGAGACAAATTTTGGTCATGAAGATAGTGAGCAGAAGTTCTAAATCAAGACCAAGGATGTTTGTGTTTCTTAAAAATAGAACTTGAGCTAAGCATTCAGTAGCTCTGGGATTGTATAAATCAGTGAAAAAAGGCACAGAGTTTTGAACCTCAGGAATTGATTGGAAAGGGCAGATGCCTTTGAAGTCACCTAGCTCCAGTGGAAGTTAGCAAATGAACTAAAGTAATCTAGTCCACAAAAAGCTTGACATGTGTCTTTTAGGAGAAAAATATACAAAGACATTAAAAAAAAAGGCTTCACACTGGCAGAATTCAACATTTGGGGGGAAAATATGAAAGAAAAATAAAGCCCTTTCTAGTCAAGAATTTAAATTAATTGGTCCCTTTTCTATTCTTCCCAGTAGAAATCTTTTCTGATCAGTTTACAATAGCAAAATATTTATTTCTGCCAGGTGTCTGGTTTATGTCTTCCACATTGCCAAGAGTTTCAAGTTATAAATACTTTCAGGAACACAGAAAGTATGGTCAACTACTGGTACAATTCATCAATGATTACAAGAGTCTGTTTTCGTTAAATAAGACTGCAGATAGCATTACTATGCCTTATTTCTCAGGAATAGGCCTCAGAACTTTATGCACACTAACCCCTGCCAGTCTTCCACATTCCAAACACATCAACGTCTGGCAGATAAAGAAACTGAGATGCTTAGATTGAACAAGACTTCCTCTAAATCACATGCAGTAAGTCCCAGGGAGGACATTCATGTCCAAAGAAGCTGTGCATTTACTTCGTAGACTTTTGTTCCCTTCATTTTCTTTATTTGCCTTTTTGGATTGGGTAAAAATCAGAAATAAACAAAACTCAAAATCCTTAGGAACTTTTAGAATTTTCTAGTTGTATCCAAGCAATAGAATAACTTAAAAACTCAGTAAGTTTTTTACGTAAGTTTTTTTTTTTTTTTTCTGTATTTAGGGCAGGGTCTACAGGGTCTATGGGATCCAACTACGTAGATCAGACTCATAGTGATCCTCCTGTTTTCGGCCTCCCTAGTGCTGGGATTACAGGCGCACATCACACACCATCTCAGTCACCTTCTCAGCATGCTTCCTCAGCATGCTGAGGATCGAGCCCTGGCTGTTGCTCTCTGCCTAAGCAGGTGCTTTAGTCCATTGAGCTATCAGGCCAGCCCTACATAAGTTTTTAAAGTATTTAAAGTTATATATTTTTTAATCCCAGAGAAGTTGGAGGAAGCGTAGGCTAAAGTGAAATGTATGAGTTATGATGTCTAATACTATCAAGTTATGTGCTTACAATTTGTTCATCTCCATAGAGACTTCCAGGCCCATAGCTACCGGATTATGGCTAACACAGGTTTTACTTACTCTCTCTTACATGTAATTCCTGTCCACTCCCCTATTATATACACATACACCCATAACATTGGCAAACCGGAAAATTAGAAAGACAGTTCCCAGCTACATAGGAACCGTAGTTGTGTTCTTGCTCTAATTTCTCTCTATCCATACTCTGCCTCACACTGTTATATTTTCAAGTTCATACTTCAGTCTTAATGAGGAGGCCTTCCTCTGAACTCCACTTGAAGAATACTTAATCAAAGATTTCAAAACAAACCGCACACATACCAGAAAGGAAATTTTTTTGTAATAGATATATGGACTTTACTTTGACATTTGAAAATTCATTTCAATGTGTATTAAGAAAAAATACAAAACTGGCACAGAGACTTCAGGAGCTCAAGGCCAGTTCTGATCTGTGTCCCCACTGAACCACCAACATCACCTGCAGTGACTCAGACATGCAAGTCTTCGTTGTGCGCTGCATTTCCTGACTGAGGTACTATCACGGTCCCCAAATGATGATAATTCACATTAAAATTGAGACCCTTTCCTTTGTATAGGGCTCATTTTATCCAAGTAGAAAACAAATCTGAAGAACAAATTAGGTAATCCTAAAACTGTAGCAAAGCATGCCCCAAAATAAAGAAACTGGCACAAGAAAGAGGAAAATATGCTAATTACTGACAGATGGATACAAATTCAAACAAATTATCCATAAGCAAATGCAGAAACTTTCTCCAGTTGTCTGTAACATCCATGAAAATGATGACAGTCATGAGGGCAAACTCCCAAGCCATTTGCTCCAAAACCTAACAATAAGATCAAAATTAAGCTTGTGTATTTTATTAGTTTAGGCAAAGCGTAGGTCCATATGCAAGGCACCGTAAGCCCATAAAAAAATCAGCCCACAGTCACAACGTGGTTTGGAAAATGCAAGGCTGTCTGCATTCTGTCAAAAACAGGGGAGAAATATTCAGACAGTGATTCCAGAAAAAGAAGAGAAGGGGATTCGAAGGGAGGAGAGAGCTGGGGAGGGGAAGGGAGAGGACAGAAGAGAGGAGAAAGAAAGAGATGCCAAAGGACTTCTGACCCAGTGCCTCGGGCGGGAAGCTGGTGCAGGTAACAGGCGGTCACCTGTACTGGGGCCACAGCACCTTCTTATCAGTGTGCCTTCAGCAGTCACCCACACGATACGGAGTCTGAATCCATTTGTTTTGATATTTGGCTACTGACAGCCCTACTTACTTCTCCCCCTGATTCCCACAGGTAGCAACCTGATAAAGCCCTTAGCAGAGGAGACCACACAGGCAGGAGCCCTGGGCCTCGACCTGTCCCAATCTCCCTCATTCTCTGTCTCTCAAGTCATTTTCACACCGGCTCTGCAGGCCTGCGCCATTCTCCCTAGAAGTCTCATTGAGTAATAAATCTCTCCACACCCTCTGATGTATGTGTTCCTGATCGTCAGTCTCCACATCTGAGTCAGGCTTTGGGAGGAAAGTCCATCCTGCCTCTTTGAAAAGGATAAAGCCATGTAAGCTTAAGAGGTTAAGTAAACAATTAATGGATTAATCTAGTACATAATTCTATTCCATTTCCATATCTGACAATTATAATATTGGACCAGAACTCAGAGAAATTCCATAAATTAAGGAATAATAGCTCTTAATGTATGTCTTTGTTCAAGAACATTTAGGATTTTTTTCAGGAGAAAAAAAGAAATACAAACATTGCATTATTGAAAAGAACTCTAAGTTTACCACTTCTGCACTGTTATGCTGCGTTAGCTCCTCACCCAACTCATGTTGGCCCCAAAGAGGACGGAGACAGGGTCTCTGGGAGTGGTCGGATCACAAGGGCAAGGCTGTGATGAATGGAATTAGACTCCTTACAGGGACTCCAAAGAGCTCTAGCACCGCGAGCACCCGGGAGCCCTCCCCCGACAGGGCCTATTGGCACCTCAGACTGGCCAACCTCCACAATTCTGCTCTTCCTAAGGTGATGAGTTTGTACTATTTCAGGGCCGGCGAGATAGTTCAGCAGTCTAAAGTGCCTGCTTAGGAAAGTGGCCATGACTGGTACCATGTGCCATGCCAGTTCTGCCCCCAGGATGGCTGAGCCAGCCACATACACAAAAAAAGACAGAGTTTGTACTATTTCATCGTAGCAGCCTGAACACAGATACTCAATTTGGTAGCCCACGCATTGAACTAAGGACAGTTTCTTCAGTTCATCTCTGAAATGGCTAAACTGTTGTAGCACTTATACTCTAGTATTAACTCATTAGACAAGCAATGTTTTTAGGAAAGACTTCATTTGATTTCATCCAGCTGTTTCCATTGTTCACCAGCTACTCACCAACTTCTACCTCTTCTTTCCTTTAAGACATACAATACTGCCCACACATGTGGCCTGGCCACGCCAACTTGCTTTGGCTAAGGCATATGAGCAGGTGTGAGGAACGGGGGTCTGTAAGTTCAGCCAGACTGTGACTTGAATTTTTAAGAAAAAGGCTGCTTGCTGAACCCTGGGTTCACGTCCA
>PVKA01016705.1:0-47362 GCA_004027165.1 Ctenomys sociabilis | reverse complement strand
ACCAGACAGTATCTTCCTAGTCCTTGGAACTACCCTAGGAAGTAGATCACTGTACTATCTATTATACAGATGAGAAAACTGTGGTTCTGAGAGGCTGTGTTCCAGGCCAGGGAATCTAGCAGGAACTTCATTGAATGTCTACCTAATTCCAAATCCCATTCTTTTTCCTCTCTAGCCTGAAGTAAGATAGTAATTCCCTATTGTCAGATGAAAGAAGATAAAGATCTTTAGGGCAGTTTTAGGTACTCAGAGCTCAATAAATGGTTTATTGTTTATGCCAAATCACATACCACCTTGTACTAGATTCTCAAAGACATAAGGAAGAGCAAGCAGCAAAGATTATAGAAAAATTTATACAAAAATATTTTCTTTAAATCCGGAATAGACCACAAACTTTTAGGTTTTTCTTTTCAGTATTGTCCTTTATTTGATTTTAGCAGTATATTTGCCAATTCTTTCTCTCTATCTTTCCCTTTCTGTCTCTGTGTCTCTGCCTGTCTCTGTGTGTGTGTGTGTGTGTCTGTCTGTCTGTCTGTGTGTATGTCTGTCTGTCTGTCTCTCTCTCTCTCTCTCTTTGTTTTGGTGCTGAGGATGGAAGCCAAGTCTTGCATGATAAGTATGTGCTCCACTGCTGAACTACATGTCAGCCCCTCTCACTCTACTTTTCTATTGAGGACATGGATTGTAAAGCATGTTCTCAGCCCACGTACTCATGTCACAAGCGGGTGGAGCAACAGTCCATGCAGTGGGATGAGCTGCCAGGTGAGGACTTGCAGAGAGCAACGTTACATTTGACACTTCAAACGTAAACTGGGAGGTTTGAACCTTGGGCTTTTTGACACTGGTGCTACATGCCAAGAATGGTGTACGGTCTATAGAACTTCATGGCTGTCCTAGACCCCCTAGCCTCGTCCCTGGGCGGGCCCCACGGGGTCAGAGCATGAAGTCATGGGGCCAGGACTCAGCACTTCCCAGCCAGAGCACAATAGGCTGCCAGGCGGCTGAGCAGCACTTTTGTTGTTTGGGAAATGCAGGATGGGTCCAAAGCAACAGGCCCAGTCAGCATTCAGCCAGCTCCTGCCTCCTCTGCAAGGGGCTACCTCTGGGGGATCTTTTATTGTCTTGCCCATTTCTACCCTTTTATTTTTTGGTATAAATATACATTTTTTTTTCAGGTACAAATTCCCAGGTTTCTAGTTTTACATTAGTGCATGTTTAGTTTTATAAGACACTTGCAAAGTATTGTCCAGTATTGGCTGTACTGTTTTACGTTTCTACTTGCAATACATGGACAGACTAGCTGGTCTGCATCCTCTCCAGCCTTAGATGTTGTCACTACTTTTCATCTTACCCATTCTGATAAGTGTGATATTTCTTTATGACAGTGTCTAATGATGCTGGTAACCTTTTCTTGTGGCTCTTTTCCACTTGCATTTCTTTTAGGTTAAGTATTCATGCAATTATTTCACCATTTTATCTTCTTCCAATTATTTGGCTTCTTTTTTCCTTAAATGATCAGATTTAAAAGGTTTTTTTTGTTTTTTTTTTTTTTTTTTGGCAGAACTGGGGATTGAACTCAGACCCTTGCACTTGCCAGGGAAGCGCTTATTCCACTGAGCCATCTCCCCAGCCCTTGAAAGTTCTTACACATTTTCAATATTAGCCTTCTGCTATATACATGGTTTGCAAGCTTTTTCTTCTATTTCTATGCTTCTGTTTTCATTCTCTTTTTTTAATTTTAATTTTTATTTAATTTTATTTTTTTATTGAGAAACAAATATCAATTAGTTTCAAAGCTGATTAATAAGAGAGTTTCAATAATTAATACATTGTACATTGTTATCTTCTTAGTGGTTGTCCATAGCACAAGAAGCAGACAGGATATCCTGTCTAAACACTATTAGTGCATATCTTCTCATTGAGTTAAATGAAAGTAGCTATATGTCTTTCCTAAATGTTCTGTACATACAAATACAAAATGGTCCTTCCTTTGTAGCCCCTTTTTTTGTTTAGTCCTGTCAGAGATGGGTATTCCTTTGGCATCTAAATACTGTAGGTGCATGAATTCAGCAAAACAATCCAACACAGTCCAGCAGTCCACAGTGTAGTGGTTTATCTGAAGAAGTTGTTGACTTGAGCCCTTCACAGCTCAGTATATTAATATGGTTTTACTTTATATACCTCATTCAAGCCAGCTATCCCCCTACTGGGAATTTTCCCAGAGGAACTGAAAATGTCTTATCATAGTGATATATGTGTACCTATGTTTATAGCAGCACAATTTGTGATAGTCAACTCTTGGAAACAACCAAGATGCCCATCGCATGAGGAATGGTTGAAAAAGACGTGGCATTTTTATACAATGGTGTATTACTCAGGGGATATAAAGAATGATAAACTTGAAGCCTTCATATTTAAGTGGATGCCACTTGAAGATATATTTAGAAGCAAAATAAACCAGATCCATATGTGTAAATATCATAGTTTCCATAGTATAAGTACTCAAAAGAAGAAATACAAATAGAAAGGTATAACACAATTAAAAGGAAAGTGGGAATTTGAGGATTGGACAATGAGGAGAGGGCAGGGAGAAAAGCTGAGAAACACGACAGGGGCAAAACCATACATTTATTTGCGTTAGATGGATAACACGATGATCCTGAGAAACATCAGCAGGTTTTTGAAACTAGCAGTTAATTGGTAGGATTCTCACCCTGACTGACTATATATGCTGATACCTGTGAACCAAGCAACTACACTGAAGATAGCAATGTGCAATAGAAGGGTCACGCTTGGAATGCCTGTCATTCTGGTCTTCTAAATATGTACTTCTTGTCATGACATACCAAGTATTACTATACTGTCTTTCAAATAAAAGTGTTTTTTAAATAAAGGGTAATAAGTGAAAAATAAGACACAAGGAAAAAAAATGTCACAGAACAGTCTTGCTACAATGCTGTCTATGGATAGATTTCTAAATTTCTGGGTAGTATATATAAGTGTTCATTCCTATTTTTTTTTAAAGATTTCTTCATATTTATAAGAACTTAAAGTTTAATATCTCAATGCTTGATGGAAAATACTTGTTCCATGCTATGCCTAAGATGTCTGATATTTAGACAGATAGTGAGGGTAAACTGAATTACATATGTTGCAGGGTAATAATAAGCTTCTCTTCTGGAAAGTAAACAACCTAAGTTTGCAGATCAAAAATTGGAGAAAAGGAAGGGCTGCAAGGACAGCCAACATTTTGGCCCTAACCTTTCAAGGTCATTAAAGACTCAGGACATAGCAGAACCTGTACTGTAACATCATGGAACTCAGTGGTGCACCAAATTTTCTGATCAAGGAGATTATGGGGCCACAGAGGAATGTGATCAATCATGTGTAGTGTGCCTAAGGAGAGTCATATGGAGAGAAAACATTCTCTCAGGCTTTCACAGAGAGCAAATTGGTCAAGCAATGGCTGTGACTCATCCACATGGCTGACACTGACAACGCATCTGCAAGGAGTGGTACAAGGTTACAGGATAAACGCTGAGGGGACTTGATTGACCTTATCAGATACAAAAGTTTCATTTCTTGTTGTACAGGTCTTGCTTTATCTGGGTCTTAACCATTCAGCAGAAAAGTATAAAAATACAAGGCATTCCTACCCTTTTAAACAGGCAGGAGAGAAAGGGAGTGGCCCACTGTGAAGAGGCAGTCAGATGAGAACTGGGAGGGCACTTGGGAAGTTATCTCAGCCTTCAGTTCTTTCAAGACCTTTCCAAGGGCCGGCTTCCAGGCATAAATGTGCTTGGAACTCACCCAGGAGTGCTATTGTCCTCTAAGGCTGCTGCTTTTGTGTGTAACTTCCTCAAGAACAGTTCAGTCCAAATCAGTCTCACAAACTTCTCAATTCTGCAACTTAAGTTATTTCTTTTCAGCTCAAACCCCTTGCAAGTGTTTCAAAAATAGGTACAAGGATGATGGAGCTTGTTGTGTCAGATGATTCACTCTCCACTATAGCTGAGTTCTCTCATTCTGAGTTGCCTGACAGAACAAATAAGAATACAGGGCACCCAATTCAATTTGAATTTCAAATAAACAGTGAATACGTTTTAGGATAAGTAGGCTCCAGACATTTTTTTGATGAAGAATTCTTTGTTGTTTATCTGTAATTCAAATTTAATTGGACATCCGCCAAACCTAGTCTCTTTGCACTTTCGTTTGGTGCATCCTGTCGCACCACTCTGCCAAACGGCTCTTTTGTTCTTTGGGAGACACTGTAAGAAGTCACCATCTTTCGGACATCTCTGGCTACCCAGGTCCACCAGTCATCCCACAGCATCCTCTGACAAAGAGGAAGAGGCAAAAGGAGGGAAAAAGAAGAGAAAGGAAAAGAACAAACAGCTTTTTAAGTGTTTTCTCAAATGTTATCTTATTTAATCCTCCCAAATAGCCCTGTGAGCCATGCCCAACTAGCCCATTTTACTGCTGGCAAGAGGAACTCAGAGCACTTAGGTTATTTACAGGAAGTTACACAGATAGGAAACGGCACAGCCAGATTTCATACTCAATTGTCTTTGCTCCCAAAATCTATGTTCTGTACCATGTTGCTTGTCGGAATCCTTTTTAACCTTGACTTGGGCGAACAAGCATGACTCCTAGGGAGCAGCCATAAAAGCCACTTTATTTTCATCTCTTTTCGCCCTTTAACTCCCCTTTTCCTTGCTGTCCATATAAATTTGGGTAGTTTTATGACTTTTCTGGCCACTTGTCAGGAATAAAAAGTTGGATCGTTACTTTAAGTCACAAAAGTTGACCTCGATTTTATTTATTTTTGAAGTACTTGGAGTTGAAGTCAGGACTTTGTTCATGGTAAGCAGGAAATCTTCCACTGAGTCACATACACAGCCTTCCTCCTAGCTCCCCCACCAGGGGCCACAGGAGGCAGAATCATGAGGATTTTCAAGGTCAAGTTCAACCTGAGCAACTTAGACTCTGTCTTAAAATAGAAAAAAAATAAAAGAGCTGCAGATATAGCTCAGGCCCTGGAGCCAATCTGAAAGACTGCAAAGAGAGAGAAAAGACAGACAGAAAGCCAGCCAGCCAGCCAGCCAGATAGACAGACAGGGCAGGCAGGCAGACAGACAGGACAGGTAGGCAGGCAGGCAGGCAGGCAAATGTTCCCCAGATAGGCTGGCTTCAAGCTCTGGGGCTCAACCTCCTGAGTAGTTGAGACTACAGATTCACACCTTCGTGCTTGACTCTGGAACTTCAATTTTATTTATTTATTTTTTATGTGGAATATTTATTTATTAATTGATTGATTGATTGTATTTGGTCGTTACAGGGTCCCACTATGCAGCTCGGATTCATAGTGATCCTCATGTTTTCAGCTTCCCTAGCGCTGGGATTACAGGCATGTGCCACCTCGCCCAGACTCTGGCCAGCTCAGCCCGCCCTGTGTGGGGTTGATGCAGCATATGGTGCCAGGGATTGAACTGAGGTCCCTGCGCGTGCCTATGCAGATGCTTTTGTCCTCTGAGCTACCTTGCTGGCCCAGGAACTTCAATTTTAAATGAGAACTTTTCGGTTTGGTATAGTTATCAAAATTTCAACCTCTACTCAGAAGTAATTCTCCCTATGACTGGGAGATCTGTTTTAGGTAAAGATCTGTTTTAGGCAAAAAGTCTGTGCCCAGGAAAATACATCATTTTTCTTTCTTGCTAATTTGTGAGCTTCCCAGTGTTGGAAGAACAGGAGAGGAAGCAAAGCAGAAAATTTCTTTCTTTCTTTCCTTCTTTCTTTCTTTCTTTCTTTCTTTCTTTCTTTCTTTCTTTCTTTCTTTCTTTCTTTCTTTCTTTCTTTCTTTCTTTCTTTCTTTCTTGGGAGCCCTGACTTGCAATAACCCTGACCTATGTCTGTGCCTCTCTGCTCTGCTCCTTCTCCAGCTCTGAGACACCTGGCTGTTACCTCCTGGCTTCATTCCAGGTCCCTCTTAGGTCCAAACTCACATCTCCTTTACCATGACCAATTTTTTTTTTCAGAACTGGGGATTGAATTCAGGCCCTTGCGCTTGCCAGGGAAGCGCTTATTCCATTGAGCCATCTCGCTGGCCCCAAAGGTTAATTTTTTTTTTTTTTTTTTTTTTTTTTGTGAAACTAGGGATTGAATTCAGACCCTTATGCTTGCTGCCCGGGAAGCGCTTATTCGACTGAGCCATCTCCCTGGCTCCTATGTGATATATCTTGCTTATTTTTTCCCATTCTTCTCCTCTGCCTTTAATTATTTACAAAAGCTTTGTTTACATTGTTTTTATCCTTTTTCCCCCCCTACCATGACCAATTTTTGTTTGTTTGTTTGTTTTTGGTGGGACCAGGGATTGAACTCAGGCCCTTGTGCTTGCCAGGGAAGTGCTTATTCCACTGAGCCATCTCCCCAGCCCCTCAATTTTTAAAAATATTTATTTATTTTATTACTGGGGATTGAACAGAGGGAATGCTGAGCTCCATTTGCAGTCCTTTTTATTTGTTTATTTATTTTGAGACAGGATCTCACTAAGTTTTCCGGGCTGGCCTTGACCTCAGCCTCCGGAGAAGCTGGAATTACTGTCATAAGCTACTGTATCTGATTGCCATTGCAAATTCTGGTGTGCAGACTCATTCTCTTCCTTCCTTCCTTCCTTCCTTTTTTCTTTCCCTTCCTTCCTTCCTTCCCTCCCTCCTTCCTTCCCTCCTTCCTTCCTTCCTTCCTTCCTTCCTTCCTTCCTTCCTTCCTTCTCTCTTTTCAGCACTGGAGACGGAGCCAGGGCTTTACTCATTCTAGGCAAGTGAGCCATGTCTACTACTGAGCCACATCTCTCACCTACCCTCCTCATTCTTTCAGCTGCCTCTGCTCATCTGCTCAGCCTGACTGACAACCTTCAAACATCTAACAGTGTGAGTTCCTCTCCAGCTCCCCAGTGTAGCTGTCCTGCCTTAAGCCCAAGCTCTATCCTTCTCCTGAAGAGCAGTGGGGTTCACAGCACAGATTGCTCCAAAAATTCTCTGTATCCCTTATGTCTGTATTATTCAGCTTTCCTTGACTGTCATAAATACCTGAGGCAATCAGTTTAGAAACTATTTCTTTTCCAAGATTCCAGTATGGGACTAGTTTGTTGCTGTTAGGTCTAGGTGGAGTATTTGGTGGAGAAAGGCTCTCCTCACAGCCAGGAATGAAAGTGAGAGGATGAGCGCCTGCAATATGCTTCTAAGTAGTTTCCCCATTAGGCTTTACCTCTTAAGGCTACCACATCTCTCAAAAGCACTTCTCCAGAGAATGAACCTTTAACATGTGGGCCATTACGGACATTCCATATCCAAATTACAACATTCTCCACTTTTTCCAACTTCTCCAGATCTTCAGTATATGAGAGGAGGGTTAAAAGCCATCAGACTCAGTGGTATAAGCACCTGCCTGGCAAGTGCAAGGTCCTGAGTTTGATCCCCAATACAAAAATGAAATAAAAGCCATCAAAGAGGCCAGGCATGGTAGTTTTTGCCTATAATCCCAGCACTCTGGAAGTTGAGGTAGGCGGATCATCACAAGTTCAAAGCCAGCCTGGACTACATAGGGAGTTTAAGGCCAGTCTAGGTACATAGAGAAATTCTGTCTCAAAACAACAACAACCTTGTACAACAAAAAGCCGCTGTGAAAACAATGTGTAATGTATTAATTGTTGACTCTGTCCTACTAATTTGATTTGAAACTATCTCATTGCTATTTGTTCTTCAATAAAATAAAATAAATGTAAAAAAAAACCAAATGAACAACCATTTTGTATCTGTATATTCAAAATAGTTAGGATAGATATATAGCTACATTCTCTTAATTCAATGAGAAGAAAAATTTGTTCTAATAGTGTTTGTGGACAAGATATCATGTCTGCATCTTGTACAACCAATAACCACTAAGACAACAATATGCAAGGTATTTATTATTGAAACTGTCCTACTAATCGGTTTTGAAACTGTCTCGTTGCTATTTATTTCTCAATAAAATTATTTTTTAAAAAAGGAAAAAAAAACAACCACCAATGTAACAACAACAAAGCAAGAAGCTATCAAATCATTTCTCAGCTCTCAAACATCTTTCAAATGTCTGCTGAGTGATCTGTTGTGCAATTCATTTTGGTTTCTTATATTTTGTTTGGGTGTCATGGTCCAAATCTCTCAACACCTGGCACCATGTGTACGTCACTGTACTCTGTGTTCAAGCTTCTGACCCCATCTTCCCTTCATCCCAGCAGGTGAGCTTTCATCCTGTTCTATCAGGCATGGATTCCTTCAGTGGTCTGTTCCTGGAGCCTACCCTACCTGCCACATTGTCTCTCCTCATCTCTTCACTGTCAGTTCCCTATGCCCACTCCTTCCTGTCTGGAACACATAATGGGATCGTTCTATTGTTTCAATCAGTAATCTCTTGTCTAGTACTTTAAAAAGGTCACTCTTTTTTTGTAAATTACAAAATGATATGTAACTAGGGCCAGCAAGATAGCTCAGCAGACTAAGTGCCTGCCTGGAAAGTGCAGGGGTTGGGATTGATTCCTGGCATCACATGCCAGCCCTGCTCCTAGGAGCACTGAGCTGGCCACCAAGTCCAGGCGTGGTGGTGTTCACCTGTAATCCCAGTGCTGGGAGGGTTGAAAACAGGAGGATCACTTTAAGCCCAAGCTGCATAATGAGACTCTGTACAAATACTATATATATATATATATATATATATATATATATACCCAAATATTCTTACATAATAAATACTTGGTGTACAAGTGGGAATAATAAAATATTTTTTATATAACCCCTAGCAGATGATACAACTCAGTGCTAGAGTGCCATAATTGAAACCCTGGGTTTAGTCCCCAACATTGCAAACAAAACCAAAACAAAGCAGCAGCCTCACTTCCCGGAGGTTACCATTTTTAACTCTAGTAGCTTTTTTCCCCAATAGTTATCAATTTTAGACATTATATATTGATTTTTTTGTCTTGGAAGATTTTATCTCTTATGTCCTTCTTCTACTCCATCCTATATATAGTTTATAAATTTTCCTTAAATCCTTATTTGGCAATTTCGTTTCTATGATTTTGCAAATATTACTCACTGCCGAACCAAGCCATGTTTGATATTTCCTTCTGTCGGCTGTATTTTGCTTTTCCTTTAGTTAAAAATTGTATCACATGGGCTGGGGAAACAGCTAGGCAGTGTATGCACTTGCTTGGCAAGCACAAGGATCTGAGTTTGATCCCTGGTACTGCATGCCGTGGTGGCCCCGAAACTGGGCATGGTGGTGCATGCCTGTAATCTCAGTGCTAGGTAGGCTGAGACAGGATGATCACTATGAGTCTGAGCTGCATAGTGAGACCCTGTACCACATAAATAAATAAATAATTTTAAAAGCATATCACATAAATATGTACAAGTACTGTGTGTCAATTAATAGTGAAATTTTTTCATTGCTTAATATTTCCTAGACTCTATCTTCTAGAATCTTCATTAAATATCTCTAATACAATATTCTACACATTCAAACCTATCAGATCACCTATCAGCTTTGTCCTCCTCCTTCCAGACATTTTTTCCTGGAAGTTTCCACTCTGTTCCAGTCTGAAAATATTTCTCCATATGCCGTTGCATAGTTATTCCCCAGACATCTCTTGACTCATGTCCTAGAAAATCCCTTTGCTTCCTTCCTCTGTATCTTGTATCTTTCTCTTTACATAGGTACCCTTTTGTTTTGTAAAGTATATTCTCTAAAGGTGTCTTTGAAAAAATGTCAAGTGGAGATAATATTTCTGGGGTCAAAAATGTCTAAAAATTTATTTTCATATAACTACATCTGACTGATGGTTTGGCCAGATGTAGCATCCTGGAATTGCATCAACTGTGACCATGTTTCTCCTTTGTTTTTACATGTAATGTTACTAGTGGAAAGCATGCTGACATTTTGATTCTGGGTCTTTGTATTTTCTCACAGTGCTAGGAATGGAACCCAAAACCTCACACGTGCTGGGCAAGCACTCTATCATGGGGCTGGGGAGATGGTTCAGTGGAATAAGTGCTTCCCTGGCAAGTGCAAGGGCCTGAGTTCAATCCCCAGTTCTGCAAAGAAAAAAAAAGCACTATCACTAAACTACATATCCAGCTCTCATTCAGGAATTCTTCATACGTATTTTTTTTTTCTTTCTAGAAGCTTCTGAGGAAGCCTTGGGGGAAATATTTTTCCCTTTACATGTTTTTGGGGACTGGTAGACCCTTTCAAACCTCAGGAAATGTATGCCTCTGAATTACTGCATTGTTTCTTTGATCATTTTTCTCAGCTCTTTTTTTTTTTTTTAGTTCTCTTTAGTATGTGTTTTTCTGCAACTTGATTTAGTTAGAAGTTAGAGGTACTGAATTGATACTCTTATTTAGCTGCATTTCTCTTCTATTTTAAATCTCTTTATAGTTTTTTCAGTCTTTTAAGAGATTTTCTATGAATTTTCTAATTGTTGTTATAACAAAATACTACACTTTTAGTAGCTTAATAAACAAAAAAATATTATCTTACAAGACTGGGTGTAGTGGTGCATGCCTGTAATCCCAGCACTGCTGAGGTTGAAAACGGGAGGATCATTATGAGTCCAAGCTGCATAGTGAGACCCTGTGCCGAATACATTAAAAAAAATTATCTTGCAGTTATGAGGTAGAACTGTATTCCTTCTGGAAGCTTCAAGAGAGAATCTTTGCATTTCCCAGCTTCTAGAGTTGCCTGCCTGTCTTGACTATGGCTGCTAGCTCTGTCTTTAAAGCTCCCAGTACAAGATCTTCCCATCTCCTTGGGTCCTTCTTTGTATCTTTTTGACTCTGACCCTTCTGCCTTTTTTTTTTTTCCTAAAGGACCCTTATGGTCACATACTCAGATAATACAAGAGAATCCTTCCTGTCCAGTTTCACAATCTTATCTTCACAGTTAGTAGGTTGTCCTGGCTGGTCTAGAACTCCTAGGCTGAAGGAATTCCCCTGCCTCAGCTGTCAGAGTTGGAACTAGATGCATGCACTGACAGACGTGCATAAGTTTTCTTGAGTTTAAGTATTATAGTTTATATCTATAAACTATAGATATAAACCATATCCTCCAAATCCTCATGCACTCATAGGTGCGGCTTTTGGAAAGTGACTGGATCATAGGAAAGTGATACTGGATCACGGTGTGTGGTACTGGATCAGCCCACCAATGAGTTTATGCCTGGGTGTGAAGTTGGGAGGTGAAGCCTCATGGGAAGAGGAGGCCTGGAATGATTATACATTCCTCCTTCTCCCTGGATACCAGCCCTGCTTCCTGCATACCTTGGCATTTTTCTCCTCTGCCATGCCACCTGGCTTTGGAGCCATCTGATTATGGACTGAAACCCCGATAAACCTTTCCTTCTTTAACTTAGGAGTATTGGGCATTTTGTTCCAGCAATGAGATAGTAATTAAGACAGCTGACTCTTTCTTTCTTTCTTTCATGGTGCCAAAACTTTATTTGGAAAGTGAGGGGTGAAGGGATCAGGGAAAAACTGGCTCTGCAGAGCAAACTTGGACTGGAAAAGAGAGAAAATGATAAAAGGAGCAGAAATAAAAGTACACCCTACACCTGGGAGACAAAGCATAGGCTACCATGAGGAGTCATGACAGTGGGCCCCTCATAGCATCTGATCTACCTTATGCCATCTATGTCGCATGAGAACCCTTGTGAAGCTCTAAATATGAGATCCTGAGAATCATCTAGAGCTGCCTCATCATCTTTTTTTCTTTGGTACCAGGGATAGAATTCAGGACCTTGTCTTTGCTAGGCAGGTGCTTAAGCCACTGAGCTATCTCCCTGTCCCATACCCTGTGGTCTTGCAATTGACAGTCCCTGCTCGTTTCTTAGTCAACTTTGCCTCACTGTACCTCCTATATCATTTCCCCTTAAGAGACATAAATCTTTATGGAGTGCTGAGGGAGGAGGTCTCTGTTGTCTATAGCTTTTTCAAGCTGGAAGGGGCTATAGACTCTATTTATTAGGCATTACATATTCTCCAACTATCTTGGGGTACTGTGGTTCGTGGTTGGGTTGAAGAAAGATAAACCTCCTCAGGATCTTGGAGGACATCAATGTCCTGCTTGCTTGCATAGGTCTGGGAGATCACTTGTTTTCAAGAATGTCTAACTTTTGAGCCTGTTCCGTTCATCAAGGATATGGCCTAGTGGAGAAGTCAGTGGAATCTGTGTGGTGACAGATTCAGCAGATTTCCATCTGCTCATCTTGGTTGTCCCGTAGGACAACCAGGCCTGAACTCTTTAAGGTGGCATTCTTTGCATAGGGAGGAGAGCCAAGGGTTTCAGTAAGCACTCCTTGTAAGACCCTAGCACACTAGACAGATGTCTGTGTGAGTCATGCTGGCATCATTAACCACCCAAGAAAGACCCTCTAGGGGCCTTTGTCTCCATATTTGAACCAATTAACTCATCATGGAGAAGGGGGCTGGGCCATCTACCTGTTGGCTGGTCTAGTCCAAAACTACCATCAGGTAATGGCAGAACTTTTCCAAGTAAGTTCTTTTAACCACCTGTTTGGACTCCTTGATAGCTCAACTTGTATTCTAAGCTTCTTGGCTTAGCTGGTACTTCAAATCCTTTGATGACTTTACTTAACCAGAGTTAAACCATATGGGAAAATATCTCTTGCATTTACCCTGATAGAAAAAGTACTAAGAACTGGGATGGCTCTGTTTTTATACACTCACAGTCACTTTATTTAGGTTTTTAAAATGTTAAATGTTGTTCTGTTCAGACATCAGGCTATAGGTCTTTAATTTATCTACACTTAAAAAGAGAAGCACACTGGGGCCTGCAAGATAGCTCAGCTGTCTAAAGCACCTACTTAGGCAAGCTTAGGCAAGCACAGGGACTGCAGTTTGATCCCTGGCACCACATGCTGTGCCAGCCCTGCCCCCAGGGTAGGTTGAACTGGCCACCAAAAAAACAAAAAGGAAGCACAAAAAACCAAGTGGTGGGGCTAGGGGGATAGCTCAGTAGAATAAGCATTTGTCTGGCAAGCATAAGGGCCTGAGTTCAATCTCTGTTTCCACAAAAACAAAACAAAACAAAACAAAACAAAAACCAGGTGGTGATGAGTGACTTAGGCACTTCTTTTGGGCCAACAGTCTTGGGCATTTTTAAAAAGGATAGGTGGCCCGCCATGATAGCACACGCCTATAATACCAGCACTTGGGAGGCTGTGAGTTGAGGCTAGCCTGGCCTACACAGTGAATTCAAGGCCACCCTAAACATAGGAAGGTCCTGTCTCAAAACAAACAGAGACAGGGTATCACCTAGTTGCCCAAGCAAGCCTTGAACTTTTGATTCTCTTGCCTCCGCTTCCATTGGTGCTGGGATGCAGGTATGGTCTACTGGGCCAAATGTGTCTGTGACATTCTTTGAATAAAAGAAGAACATTGTAGATTTATATGTAACATAGCCCCTTTTTTGTAAGAAAGAACACACAAGTATGTATATGTGAATAGGAAAGGGGGGGAAACACAGGGCTGACAATGCTGATCCAGTCTTGGTGGAATCATCCAGGAGCATGTTGTGTCATTCATTGTAAGGAACATCAAAGAGACATGTCTCAATCTCATTAAGAAGTTAAAAGGCTGGGACTTTCAGGAAGTGGTGAGCAACAGAGAAAGAGCTTCTCTGAGATTTGGTGTCCACACTGGAATATAGCAATGTGAAGAAGAGAAAGAGGAAGTGAGTTTCCAGGACCCAGGAAGGATCTGAAGGAGGAGAGAAACTTCAGTGAGGAAGAAAGAGTCAGGTAAAGCCGGGCGTGGTGGCGCAGGCCTGTAATCCCAGCACTCGGGAGGCTGAGGCAGGAGGATTGTTGTGAGTTCGAGACCAGCCTGAGCTACAAAGTGAGCTTAAGGCCAGCCTGAACTGCATAGTGAGACCCTGTCTCAAAAAGACAAAAAAAAAAGAAAGAAAGAAAGAAAGAGTCAGGTAGTGCTTTCTCCCCCAGCCTAGACTCACTGAGTGGGAGAGGTGGCTTGAAACTGCAATGCGTGAAAACTACTGGCAACTCCAGAAGTTGGTGACCCTGGAGAACCCCGTGGAGATGCACACAAGTAGAATGGTGTGGCAGACAACAGACTGCAGTGGCTGTGAATTGTGCCTGTTGGACTTCCTGCTAGAGAAGAATCCTGCCTGAGAACCATCTGAGAGGGGTCAGCTGAACTCAAGACCCTGAGTGCTTGCTGGCTCCATCTAGTGGCTCCCAGAGTTAAAACCTGAAGAAAACACGGAGACTGAGGACTGGGCAGTTTGGTTCCAGCCTCACAGCCAGAGGCCAGCCTGAACTTTAGGGAAAATAGGGTGGCAAGTTCACTGAGATTGTTTTCTGCCCTGCTGGCTTTCTGGGATTGACCAACACGGCTCCGGATTCTGTCAGCCCACACTGTCTACCAGGGGCAGCAGAGACACCTTGAACTAGATATTTCTTTCTCTCCCTCCCTCCCTCCCTCTCCCCCTTTATTTCTTTCTTGTTTTGTTTCTTTACTTTCTTATTTTTATATGAGGGTGGATATAGCTTCTAGGTTTTTTGATTGTTCAGTTCTGCTCTTGTTTTTATTTCTTCCCTTTCTCATTCCCTCTTGTCTTCTGCACCAGTTTCTCAAAATTTGTGTGATCTTCCTTTGTCTTCCAGCTTTATTTCTAATCTCTTCCTTTTCTCCTGTTTCTCTATTTGAACTTTTCCCCAGCCCCCTTTGAATATTCTCACCTGAGGATAAGATTGCCATATTGAGGGCCTATTTACTGCGTACAACTTTCTGGTTCATTTTATTTTAATGTATTTAGGACATGGCATACAGGGTCTACAGGGTCTCACTATGTAGATCAGACTCATAGTGATCCTCCTGTTTTCAGCCTTCCAAGCACTGGGATTGCAGGTGCATGCCACAATACCCAGTCTCAGTCGCTGTCTCAGTGCACCCTGGGGGCAGGGATCAAGCCCCCAGCTGCTGCGCTCTGTCTAAGCAGGCACTTTAATCCACAGAGTTATTGGGCGGGCCCATTCTGGTTCATTTTAGATTTTGTTATATAACCACTAATCTAGATCACATGGTTAAGGGTGGCAAATTAACAATTACCTCAGTTTGCCATTTTCTAGGCTGTGTTTGATGGTATTGTGTTACTTTAGCTAAAGTGATAAAATGGTTCTAACCAGTTGTTTTGTATAACAAAACTGATATTGCAAAGGGTCATAAATAATACTATAGGCCAGTGCCAAAGGACCAAGGGCTGGGCCAAGTAGGCAGCAACTTCTAATCCCTAAAAAAGATAGGATCTTTCCAGGTAAGTGCTTATTTCACTGAGCCGTCTTCCTGGCCCCAAAAGATAGGATCTTGTAACAGACTCAAAATCCCAAACCCAGCGACACCTGGAAGACACCTTTGAGAAGCAGTCATTTCCTAAAGGTTCTAAATACTAGCAATAAAACTACTCACTATGCCGGGCGTGGTGGTGCATGCCTGTAATCCCAGCACTCGGGAGGCTGAGGCAGGAGGGTTGTTGTGAGTTCGAGACCAGCCTGAGCTACAAAGTGAGCTCAAGTCCAGCCTGAACTGCACAATGAGACCCTGTCTCAAAAAAAGACAAAAAAAAAAAAAAAAAAAAAACTACTCACTATAGGCAATTTACAAGTGTCAACCCAAGAATTAAACTTTTAAAAAATGCAAAATGAAAAGACACTTAAATAAGATGCAATTCCAGACCTCCAGCTCACCAGAGGCAAAACCAGTAGGGAGTGAGGTAGAACAATCCAAATACCATCCAGCTGGACTCTCTGAAGTGGTAGCAATAAAGCGAATGAACAAGGCTCTAGAGAAAAATGAAATCAGGAATAATTTCTCATATAACTACAGAGATGGGTTACCACAATTAAAAACATACTTAGCATCTCTAGAGTGGATACAGATAAAAAAAAAAAATAGAGGAGCTTATGAAAATGATAGAAACCATGAATGCCCAACATAAGAAAAAAATACAATCCATAAGACAAAATCAAACAGCTATCTAGGAGACTAAAATTTCCACTGAAAGTGGAAGCCACAGAATGAGCCAATGTGAGGACAGCCTCTCAGAAGCAGAAGACAGGACAGTGGTTAAGGATCAAGAAAAAGACTTCTTAAAAACAAGTGATAGCAGTCAGGTGTGGTGGCGCGTGCCTATAATCCCAGCACTCGGGAGGCTGAGGCAGGAGGATTGTTGTGAGTTCAAGACCAGCCTGAGCTACAAAGTGAGCTTAAGGCCAGCCTGAACTGCATAGTGAGACCCTGTCTCAAAAAGACAAAACAAAAACAAAAACAAAAACAAGTGATCGTGAGAAATCAATCCAGCACATGCTAGATGATGCAAAGAAGAACAGCATAAATAACATCAAGCACTATCGATGAAAAAGTGGGAGATAAGCACAAATGTCATAAAAAAATATTCACAGATGTCACGGCAAAACTTCTCTGACAGGAAAAGAATTTGGCATATACATCAGTGAGGCATATAGAACTCCAACTGACCATGATCAAATAAAAATCTACAGCAAGGCATATAATAGTCAAGATTCCAGGAATTCAGCACAAGAAAAAAAAAGTAAAATCTGTTAAAAAAAAAAAAAAAAAAAAAACCTATCAAGGAAAGTCCATTAGCATCATGAACAAGTTCTCAACGCAAAGCCTCAAGTCAAGGAGAACTTGGAGTAAAGTATTTCAGACGAGATCGGGCGCGTTCAGGGTGGTATGGCCGTAGACAAAGGAGTAAAGTATTTCAAACCCTAAAAGAAAACAATCACCAACTCAGATTGATGTAGCCTGCAAGAGATATCTTACAAAATTGATGGAGAAATAAGATACTTTCATGAAAAAGAATACCTGAGGAAATTCATGCACACCAAATCAGCGCTCCAAAATGTTCTGAAGGAAATTCTAAAAAGAGATAACGAGGATTACAACTCCATAAACCCGGGCTGGCAAGATAGCTCAGCGGTCTAAAGCGCCTCTCAGGGACCGCGGTTCGATCCCCAGCACCACATGCCATGCCAGTCCCTTCCCCCAGGGCGGGCTGAGCTGACCTCCCCCCCCCACAAAAAAAGAATCTGTGATGTGTAGCGAGACACTGTAATAAATAAATGAATTAAAAAAAAAAAAACTCCATAAACCCCAACAGAAGGAATGCACCAAGCAAGACAAACACTTAAGCAGTATGTGGGGAATCAATAACAGGGAAATGACATGGTAAGGATAAGTCAATACATGTCAGTTACAACCATTAATGTTAGTGGTCTCAATTCACCATCAAAAAAACAAAACAAAACAAAAACAAAAAAACCAACCAGACTGGCAGAATGGATCAAGATTCAACAATATGCTCCGTACCTTAAGTACATTTAAATTAAAAAAGTCAAAGGGTGGAAAACAATATGTAACAGAAACCCAGAAAAAAGCAAGGGTAGCTATTTTATTTGCAGACAAAGTGAATTTCAAACCAAGACTGATTAAGAGATATAAAAAAAGGTCACTATATCTTTGAAAAGGGAACAATCCAATAGAAAGAGGTGACAATCATAAATATATATGCACCAATACCAGTGCCTCTAGAGTGGATACAGATAAGAAAAAATAGAGGAGCTTATGAAAATGATGGAAACCATGAATGTCCATAATAAGAAAAAAATGGAATCCATAAAACAAAATCAAACAGATATCTAGGAAACTAAAACTTCTATTGAAAGTAGAATCAGCAGAATGAGTCAATGTGAGGACAGAATCTCAGAAACAGAAGTCAGGATAGTGGTCAGGGATCAAGAAAATGATTTTTTTTTTCCAGAACTGGGGATTGAACTCAGACCCTTGTGCTTGCCAGTGAAGTGCTTATTCTACTGAGCCGTCTCCCCAGCCCACAAGAGAAAGATTTCTTAAAAACAAGTGGTCATGAGAAATCAATACAAATATTTTCTTGTTTTTGACATGAAAAATCAAATAGGCACTAATACAATTGTAAAAGGTGAAAGACTTATATGATCTGAAGAGAAACCAGAGTATACTAATACAATTGTAATCTCAGCACTCTACTGTCACAAATAAGTATACCAACCAGACAAAGAAAATCAACAATGAAATATTATAACTGAACCAAACTTTGGGACAAATAGACTTAGTAGATATCTAGATGTTCCACCCCACAACATCAAGACACATCTTCTCAGCTGCACATGGGATGTTCTCCAAAATAGACCATATATTAGTTCACAGAACATGCTTAAATAAATGCAAAGGAGTTGAAGTTATCCCATGCATATTATCAGATCATAGTGTAATGGAATTGGAAATCAATAGCAGAAGACACCAAACAACTTCATAAACACTTGGAAATTAAATAACACCCTCCTGAACAACCATAAGTTACAAATTAAATTAAAGAATAAATTAAATTAGACAATTTCTACAGTTAAATGATAATCCAGGACAGCATACTAGAAATTATGTGACACAGTTGAAAGCAGTCCTATGAATGAAATTTATAGCAGTGAATACACATATCAGGAAAATAGAGTGAGCTCAAATAAACAAGTTAATGTTGAACCTCAAGCTTGTAGTAAAAGAAGAGCAAATCAACCCCAAAGCTTGTAAGAGGGAGGAATTTAAATCAGAGCAGAGTAGAATGAGCACTTGCCTGGCAGGTGCAAGGGCCTGAGTTCAATTCCTGGTTCTGCAAAAAATAAAAAAATAAAAATAAAAAGTAAATAAAATTGGAGCAGAGATCAATGCAATGGAGACTAAGAAAACAATATAAAGAATCAATGACTTAAAAAAATCAATGACTTGAAAAATTGGTTCTTTGAAAGGTTAAATAAAATCAGCCAATCTTATCAAACAAGAAAAGACTAAAATCCATGGAATTATTTAAAAAAAGGATAAAATCACACAGATCCTGCAGAAATCCAGAAGATCATCTATGCCTACTTCAAGAACTTGTATTATAATAAAGTGGAAAATGCAGAAGAAATGGACAGATTCATAGATACATCTGAATTACCAAAGCTGAATTAACAAGCTATAAATATTCTAAATAAACATAGGATTTTTATATCACTCAATGAAATTGAAGATGAAAATTAAAAACCTCTTAACAAAGAAAAGCCCAGGCACTGATAGATTCACTGCTGAATTCTACAAGAAATTTAGAGAAGACCTACTACTGACACTTCTCAAACTCTTAAAAGAAACTGGAAGGGAAGCTCCTTTTCTATACTTCCAAATTCATTCCTGGAAGCAATCCTCATTCTGATACTAAAGCCAGAGAAGAACTCAGACAAGAACAAGAACTAAAGGCCAATCTCCCCAATGCATATAGTTACAAAAATCCTCAATTAGACACTAGCAAAAAGAACACAAGAAATCATCAGGAAGATTACACACCATGATGTCAGCAGACTAAGCAACTGCTTGGGCAAGATCAGGGACCCAGGTTCAATCCTGGATCTTTTGAATTTCCTTTATGGTTTGGATTTTTTTTGAGGGGAGTTGTTTTTGAGATAGGGTCTTGCTATAGTTTCATCCGGCCTTGAACTTGCTATCTATGAGGCCCAGGCTGTATGGAGTTCACCATCCTCCTGCCTCAGCCTTGAGAGTTCTGGGATTTATAGGTGTGCACCATCACACTCTGCTTCCTTCTGGATTTCTAAAGAGCAAGGATGAACCTTCCCAGGAAACTCTAATAATCTCAGTCTCATACCTCTACCACCCCAAATTAATAAAAATTTAGATCTTTTTGCCCCAGATCTCTTTATAAAAATTGTAATTGAAATTTCCTTTGTGCCTTGGTGCCGGTCTTATTCCACTTTTTCCTTCTTCAAAGGCAACTGCTAGCTTGCAGTTGGTACATATTCTTCCCATCTATGTATGTGTGTGTGCATTGTGTGTGTGTGTGGGGGGGTGTGCACATCTGTACATGTTTGTGGTATATATTTATACAAGCTGGAAATTCAGCCCAGAGCCTCACACATGCTATAAGTGCTTGCCTGGCAAGTGCAAGGGCTTGAGTTCAATCCCTGGCTCCGCAAAACAAAACAAAAAAATAGAAAAAACATTGGATAGCCAGGCATATACCTATAACCCCAGCACTTGAAGCTGCTGAAGGCCTGGGCTACACAGTAAGTGTACCCTAAACTGCATAGTGAGATCCTGAGATTATAGTCATGTGCTACCATGACTGACTTTATTGAGTATTTTATCTTTCTGAACAAGCTAGAGATTTGACTTATTTTTTGACACTGGATCTCACTGTGTAGTTGAGGTTGGCCTTGAATTTGCTATGTAGCCCAAGCTAGCCTTGAACCCATAGCAGTCTTCCCGTGCCAGCCTCATGAGTGCTGGAGCCCCAGGTATGTACCGCTGTGCCCAGCTCAGGATTTGATTTTTCTATTGTTGTCTTCTACAGTAATACCTGTTCTTTTTTCATTATTAGTGACTAATACCTATGTATATATGTATTAAAATGTCACAAGGTACTTCACAAATATACATAATTGTTATGTCAATTAAAATATAATTAAAAGGGGCCAGGTAGATGACTCAGTAGAATCAGCGCTTCCCTGGCAAGTGCAAGGGTCTGAGTTTAATCCCCAGTTCTGCATTAAAAAAAAATTTAAAATATTTATTCATCTTTACCAATTTACTTACTTTATTTCTTCTCTTATTTCACTCCTTCTTTCTGAATTTATCTTCCTTGTTAATCCTCTTATTGTTTTTGCAGGAAATTTGTTAAACATTCTTAATTCTTTTTTTTTCTTAATTCTTTTTAAGAAGTATTCATTCTCACACCTGTAATCCTAGTACTTGAGGCTGAAGCAGAAAGATCATCTCAAGTTTGAGACTAGCCTAGGCTACAAAGTGAACTCAAGGCTAGCCCAAACTTCACAGGGAGACCCTGCCTCAAAAAAAAAAAAAAAAAAAAAAAAAAAAAAATATATATATATATATATATATATATTCCTCCTTCCCTCGTCTCTTGGTCCCCTTCCCATCTGTAAAACATCTCCCTCCCCATTTATTATTGTCTGTCTTTTATTCTGCTATTTATTTGTATTTTGGGTACTCATATAAGAGAAACCATGCATTGTTTAAACTTGTGCATCTGATTTATTTCACTTTAACATGGTTAGAAAGTGCATCCATTTTCCTACAAATGACTCAAGTTTATTCTTCCTATGGCAGAATAGTACTCCTATGTGTGTAAATATTCTATTTTCTTTGTTCACTCATCTGTTGATGGACATGAGCTGCTTCCAGGATTTAGCGATTATTCTGAATGGTGCCTCTATCATAGGTCTGCACATGTCACTAAACTGATGTCTTTAACTCTTGGGAAGATACCTAGACAGGGAGTAGCTGTGTCCATACTAATTTGCACAGTGGTTATACCAACTTACATTCCCAGCAGCAACGAGCTGAAGGTACAAGCTACCCTCAGCTTTGCCAATATTTGTTACTATTTGATTTCTTGAAGATAATCACTATTTTTGGAATAAAGTGGAATCTCAGTGTGTTCTAATATACATTTCTTTAAAGACAACTGTTTAATCTCGTTAGTAGAATTTGCCTTAAAAACTGAAAGGTCCATGTTTTTCACTGCTATAATTTCTATTTGGTTCTTTCTCAAGCTCACTCTTCCTTCTAATATCTTACTCCTATCATAAATTCTACTTTTTCCTTTATATATTGGAACACGTATGTCTGTGTGGTTTTGGAAGACCAAGCCCAGAACCTTGCTCTACCACTGACTAGCATTCCCTGCTTTTTAAAAATTATCATTTTGAGACAGATTGTTACTAAAGTGTCCAGGTACATTTGAATTTGCCATCCACCTGGCCTCAGTCTCCCAAGTTGCTGGGATTATGGGTGTGTGCCACTAGGCCCAGTTATTTGAACACTGTTTAAACATTTATTTTAAACATACTTCAGAAACTGAAGCATTTTTTTAGGTTGTGCTTTCATCTATAATTCTTTGGTTACACCTTTCCTCATTTACTGCTTCTGACACCTTCCTATCACAGCATTTGCTCTTTGCTCATTCTCTTGATTTTGGACAAATTCCCAAGGGGACATATTGTGTTTCTCTAATGTAAGTACTTTCTGTATTTCACCACTTTCAGACAATTTTTATTATTCTCTTGGAGGGGTTCTCAAAGAGCAAGTTTAGTGTGTACTCAGGAGCTACTTGTGACGCTGGCACGGAAGTAGAGGCCTGGATTTTCATCCCACAGACTCTGACAGACTCTGGGTGGATACCTGGCTCTCTTGCTGGTCCCATGGCTCACTGCCGGAGTTTTTCTAGAACCTGTTTTATCTACGAGACAGCCCTTTTGTTCTTGGCTTTGAGTAGGAAACCTGGTTCCTGCTCTTGAGCCTGAGGCCGCCCTCTCCCATCCCCAGAGAGGCATTAAATTCCTGATTCTGATACCCTCTGGGACACTGGCTTCAGTCTAAGATAAGTGAGGACTGAGTATTCTGTGACTGGTCACCAGGGAACCGAAACATTTGTTTACATAAACTTTTTTTTTTTTTTTGCGGAACTGAGAATTGAACTCAGGCCCTTGCGCTTGCCAGGCAAGTACTTATTCTATTGAGCCATCTCCCCAGCCCCATAAACTTTTATTTTTAATCTTTTATTTATTTACTTATTTGGTACAGAGTCTCACTATGCAGCTTAGACTCGTATTGATCCTCTTGTCTCAATCACCGCAATGCTGGGATTACCGGCATGCACCACCAGGGTTGGCACGGCAGGAAGTACCAGGGACTGAACCTGGGTCCTTATGCTTGCCAATCAGGCGCTTATGTTGCTGAGCTATCTCCCCAGCCCTCTAGGTAAACTTTTTATTTATACTCTAATATTCTTATAAAAAGTGCACAGATCATGAGTAATATGATGAATTTTTATAAAATGTATATATTATTGTACAACTACCATACAGACCAAGACATAATGCTTTACCAGAAGCCCTGCCTGAAACCTCCTCAGCACTGCCTCACCATGTTGTATTTTATACGCACAGAATCTTACTGTGTGTACTCTTCTGTTTCTGGCTTCTTCCATTATATTTGTGAACTTCACTAATGTCCTTTCGTGTAGCTATTTATTTATTCTCTTTGCTGTACAGTATTTTATGAAAATACTACTGTTTAAAAACCCATTCTAGAAGGGCCAGCGAGATAGCTCAGAGGACTAAGTGCCTGCTTAGGCTCAGTACAGTGGCCGGGGTTCAATCCCTGGGTATGCCATGCCAGCCCTGCTCCCAGGGCACGTTGAGACAGCGATTGAGACTGGGTGTGGTGGTGCATGCCTGCAATCCCAGTGCTGGGGAGGCTGAAAACAGGAGGATCACTAGGAGTTCAAGCTGTGTAGTGAGACCGTGTACCAAATACATTAAAAGAAGAAAAAGAAAAAAGAAACTTTCTAGATTTGCCAATCACTTCAATATTTCTCCACTTTGGGGCTATTATGGCTAGAATTGTTATGGACATTATATATTTTTTGCTCATATATGCTATTTTGAGAATATACCTAGGAATAGAATGTATCTAGGAATGGAATTCCTGGGTCATTAATATGGGTCAGTTTTAGCACACGCTGTCAAATAATTTTTGAACATTTGCTAGTTTGCATACCCACCCGCAGGGCAGAACAGTAGTGGTTATCTGTGAGTCATATATTAGAAGGTTCAGAACCAGAGCAGATCTTGGCCCTCAACACACTGGGTTGAAAATTATTACTATTCCTTTTCAAGGCAAATAAACTGATGTGAGAACCCCTGAGTGTATCTTTTCTGTTTTACCATATATAACTACAAAATTTGTGGGGTTTCCTGAGCTTCTACCATGAGCCAGACTGCGTTCAAAGAGGCCATTTTATTCTCATCACACCCCTTCCTGTGAGGTAGGTATGATTATTATTCACATTCACATGGTTCAGGTGAGGTTGCTGCAATTCGGAAAGATGAAATAATTGTCCCTGAGTCACAGCGCCTAAAGGGACAGAGCTGGAACAGCATGACGCCACAGCCTGGGGCTTTGTGCTGCACTGAAAATCCACGCTCCTGCATTTTCATTCCAGTATGAGCTCAGCCTTTTCTTTAAAAAAAATCTTTCAGCTTTCTTAAAGACCTAAAGCTTATAACTATGTATTGTCAGGTATGAATAATTGGGCCAGATGAAATTTGTCCAGAGGAATTTTCAAAGGAAGGTCTTTGCATCAGCTGTTGAAATCGGGTGAGCAGTAGTCACCTTAAAGAATTCTGTCCTCCAAAGTCAGGTGTCTTATGTGCTCCGGTGGCTCAGTGCTGGCTCGTAGTGGCGCTCAGCACTACTGACTGAACAGAATTGTAGAAAAAATCACTTTTGTGCTGTTGACCAGGGACCTCGTTGGCTGCTCTCCTGGTTTCTCATCTCTAACCACCAGGGGGCGTACGTCTGTTCTCAAAGCAGCTTCCTAATCAGCCCAATTGTGAAAGCAAATTCCTAGCGGACAAAGAGGAGGCACTCCCTAGAAAATGCATTTGGGGTTGGGGTGGGGAGAAGAAGCCACTAGAATTAATGTTTTCAGGGTAGGTCCACAGTCTACCAAGGATATGTGCTTAAAGTGAAGAAAGGCTTCCCATCCCAAACCTAGAGAATCAGACTGAGAATAGGGCTGAGAGTTATACGTCAAGCAAATCCAGCAGGTGACTGCCTCACCCAACCCCATGCATGTGGTACTGTATTCAAACTATGTGTGTTCAATGGTACATACGTAGATGTTCCCCTAAAGCCTCATATATTCATAGATGGGGCTTTGAGAAGGTGATTGGATCATGGGGATGTGATACTTATCAATGGATTACTTTGGTGAGTTTACAGCTAAACATGAAGTTAGGAGATGGAGGTCCAAGGAGGTGGGTCACTGGGGGCATGGGCTAGAATAGTACATCTCTCTTCCTCCTTGTTTGTTTGATATGGTACTGGGAATAGATCTCAGGACCTTGTGCTTGTCAGGCAGGAGCTGTGCCACTGAGCTACTTCTTCTCCCTGGCCCCTTGATCTTTTTCCTTCCCTTGTCAGGCCATGAACTCCTCCTCTGCCATACCACCCTGCCACAGAGCCAGCTGACTATGGACTCAAACCGCTACAAAGTGTGAGTCAAAATAAACCTTTTCTACTAAGAGTCCCAAATGTCTGGTATTGTGTTTTGGTGAGGAGAAAACTAACTAAAACACATATTAACAATGTAACCACTAGTAATTCAATTGAAGTGCAACTCAATGTTATTATGTGAGGGGACATAAAAGCACACGTAGCTGTTGAGGTTGCTATGAGTAATAAATGAATCAATTCATGTGAAGATCTTTGGATGATGCCTAGTAGTATCTGTTATGGTTTGTATCTAGTTGTCACCCCAAAGCCTCATGTAGTCATGGGGTGGGGACTTCTAGAGTTTGTGATTAACTTATGATCCACTGGGATTATGTGTGATCCAAGGCTGGGATTATGGGTCTTAGAACTGCTGGGATTACAGGTGTGAGTACTACATCGCACCCTGGGGCAGAGAGCCTGAATGGAATATAGGCGAGAGACAGACTTTCAGTAGCTATTGCTCTTTGTTGCATTGTTGTTGTTCTGCCGCCATGAACTGATACCCTCTGCCATGTGCCACTCTGCCTTGGAGCCAGCTGAATATGGACTGAAACCTCCAGTAACTGTGAGCTAAACAAACCTTTCCTTCCTTCATTTTGGGTGTTGGGTATTTGTCTCAGCAACAAGAGAAGAGTAACTAAGAAGCATCTTAGCACATGTATTTAATATACCACTTTTATGGAACAATGTTAGGTAGAGTGAAGTGCAAGGGCAAAAGTGCGGTGGATGGGAATCTGAAGAAGTTTGAGAAGTGATGATTATTTGAGTAAACAGATGTAGTTATACTTCTCTGACCATTACACAATGTGTGTATGTATCAAAGCATCACAATACACTCCATAGATATGTACCATTTTGTATATCAGTTAAAAATGAAAATAAAGAGGCTAAGGAGTAACTCAGTGGTCTAAGTGTTTGTCTGGCAAGCACAAGGACCCAGGTGTAGTACATGCCTGTAATCCCAGGGCTGGGGAGGCTGAGACAAGGAGGATTACCAGGAGTCAGAACTGCCTAAAGAGACCCTATATCTCAATAAATAAATAAATAAATAAATAAATAAATAAATAAATAAATATTTCAAAAAATGAAAAAAATACATAAGCAAAAACCAAACAAATAACAAAAGCATGAAAAAGTTTGAGACGCACGATTCCAATTCAGGCTGAGGTACTCTCTCCACTTATGTGGTTCGATGTTGGGAATGTCACATGACTCCCCTGGAACTTGGTTTCTAGACGCATGGAATAAATGGGTGGGGCCTCCTGGTTTGTGAAATCCCCTTCAGTGTTGGCATTCTATGGAAACTTCATTGTGTTGGCGGCTTCTCATGAACTACACACGTGCATGTGCATGTACACTCACGGATGTGAATGCATCCTTTCTCGGTGCTCCTCCAGCCCTTGTACCATTCTACCACCTGCAATCACCTCGCCATCTCTCTTTCCTGGGTGTCTGAGGAGGGAAGGTCTTCCTCACAGCCTAGGAGCTGTGCTTGCCTATAGCATGGTTCTGGGGTAACAAGTACTTGTATTGGACAAAGTAGAAATATAAAATGTGACACCAATGGAAGGAATGAGGATAATTTTTTTTTTTTTTTTTTTTTGGTGGAACCAGGGATTTGAACTCAGGTCCTTGCATTGCCAGGGTAGTGCTTATTCCACTGAGCCATCTCCCTGGACCCAAGGATAATTTTTATGCTTAGTTGATCTTCAAGAAAATAGCAGTTAAGAGGGGAAGCAGGCTAGGCCGGGCGTGCTTGGAGATGGACTGGAGACTGAAGGAAGGCATTCTGGAACAGGAGGTAGACAGAGAACTGGGTGATAAGAATGGCTAAAGGGAACACTTGGGCTGGGATGTAGTTCAGCCAGAGTTCGATTTCCAGTACCAAAAAAAGAAAATAGTAAAATAAATAAATAAATGGAAGACCAAGCTGGAGCAAGAACTTGCTATGTGGTTCTACCAGCCTCCTGCTTCAGGTTAAAAAAAAAAAAATTAGATAGGGTCTTGCTAAGGTACCCATACTTAGGGCTGGCTCACTTCTTCCTGCTGTGCTCACTTCTTCCTGCTGAAGCCCTTGGAAGTGAACCCGCTGTGCCACTCTCACAAGATGTTCTGCACTTGGATCAGTGGGTGGGTCTCCCTGTAGCCTCTCTGTAGGGAATTCTGCCACAGGGTTTCACACCAGACCTGCCTGATGGAGGAAGTTACACACACACACACACACACACACACACACACACACACACACACACACATACACACACTGGGCCTGGGCTGAAGTCTCACCTTTTTGTTCTTGGTTTGTTTCCTTCAAAGAAGCAAGAATGTGGTCAGTATCCAGCCCAGTATCCTGTACACGATAAGCCTTCAAATAATTCATTCTAGTCTAAATCTAATTAGAGCATGAAATAATCATGGCATGAGATATGCCAAAAGAAAATGAAGGCTTAGGCATTCTACGCTTGTTTTAACAAAGTAGACAACTAAAAACAGAAAAGTAACTCACTCTGGTCACAGTGACACATCAGACAGTTGTGGATAGAGGATACAGGCTGGCCAGCTTTCAGCCTATTCTCCTGTCCTGGATCCTACTTTTTCTGATACTTTTTGGTGATCAGCAAATATACATATGTGGGTATGATTCTGAAATTCTCATGTCTTCCCTCACCTTTGAGTCTGTCCAACTATGCCACCTCTTGCAGGATTCCACCTGGGTGTTTGCCATGTATCTGAGCTGCAGATACCCCGAACAGAGCTCATTACCTTCTCACGCCTCCTCCCTCCCTTTTGTGTTTTACCTCTCAGCAAATGACTCTACCATTTATTTGTCTGTTGTCCAGGCCAGAATCTGGGCACCATCCCCGACTCCTGCTCCTCTGTCATCTGCCCTGTCATTACCGATGCCTTGTCTCCCCACCTCCTGCCCCTGTCCACTTCATCCCATCCTCACTACTGAAGTGTCTTCAGTCCTAGGAGTCATCACTTCAGGCCCTTGACTGTGGTGGGCTTCTAAGCAATCTCACTGCTCTATACCCAATCTTTCTAGTCCCCATCACCTCAAAATGTCAGTTATAGGCTGTTTGTATAACACTAAGCTGGTCAAATATTGATTGACCAAGTGTTTGGTGGGAAGTGAATGATAATGAGCAAGACAGACATTATCTGTCCAAGAGCTGACCAGAGCAAGGGTAGATATGGATGGGCAAATGACTAATTACAGTACACCTCCTAGGCCACTGTACTGGAGAAGCCACAGGTGGGTGCTCCAGTTGACAGTTCCAGCTGGGCATTTCAGCTGTCAACACCAAGGTGCCATATATGTGAGTAGAGCTACTCCAAGCCTTACAAGCCAACCCATGCACCAGCCACACTATGCCAAATGACCTCAGTCAATGGGACAAGGAGTAAGAATAATTTACCTGAGCCCTTCCTGGCAGTTGTACAAATTATAGCCATGTACATAGTGTGTTTGCATTGACCACTGCAGTTACATGGCTATAATTAGTTAAAAAAAGGCGGTTGGGAACTGAAATCTTAATTTTGGGTGGGCATCACCTAGTTACAAATTAAAGATTATAAATAAAATATCCTATTGCCATAGGGGGGAAAATCTGATATTAGGGGAAGTTAGCTGCCTCTGTTACTCTGTGTGTTGGGGGGTGGTGGTGGAAGGAAGCACCCAGGTAGTACCTTTGCTCCCAGGCCTGACTCTTTGCTTTCTAACCCTATGCTGCTGACACCTACTGGGTGATACCCACAGTCCCTTCTGGTGCAGGAGGAGATGCTGGATTTCCCAGTATCGGGAAGACAGACAGGAGGCTCTAGCTGGAACCCTGGGCAACACTTCTAACCTAGCCAGGGAGTACCTGGCCAAGTGGGCCAAGCTAGCACAGGGATCTCTGGTCTTTGGTAGTAACCTCCCCGCTAGTCAACTTTCTGCTTCTACAAGTGGAACTGGTTCATGTCAACATCACATCACATCTCAGGATGGGGAGGTACTCACCTAACCTGCTCACAGACAGTGTTTCTTGATGCTGGTGAGTGGGCAGCCCGAGTGACACTGGTGAGTCACTGTGGCTCAGCAGTGGTGTCATCTTGTGCTAGGTGTTTTTCCTCTTTGAGAATCATTTTCCTTTTATGTAGAATGGGGACAATAGAAGGTGCCTCTTAGAATTTTTATGAGTATTAAGTGAAATGGTACAGGGAAAGCTGTCATCACAGTGCCTGGTGCACTCAGTACACATGATGAGGAGGAAGAGGAGGAAAATTAAGCCCTGCAATCACATTTGCACCCCCGGTTCAAGGGAAACTGTACAAAAAGAAATTTTCCCCAAAAAGGAAAAATAGTAATTTCACATATAGCTATTCATGTGATTTGGGGGGAGCTTTTAACCCATTTTTCGTATTTTAAAACTGGGTCTAGGGGGAACATAAAACTAGGTCTAGGGGGACAAGCCTTTATTTTCCTACTGTAAATTTGTATTTCAGGATAATAGTAGCTGGCTGTGCATTTCAGTACCTTTCCCTGAGACATATAGAAAGCAATCTAAGTGTTAATCCACAGTTTGACAAATAATGAGGTGTGTATACATGTACAAAAGTGCAAAATGGGATTTTTACCTCCTTCTTGTTCCATGTAATTTTATTTTGGACATTTTTTTTAACTTTTTTTCTTTTCTTTCTCTCCTTTCTTATTTCCCCTTCCAATTTGAATATTTTCCTCCTATTTCAAAGTATATTCTAATTATTTTGCACACATTTACCCAAGCATCACAGGGGGTTCAGTAGACCCATATGACTCCAGGATTTTTTTTTTTTTTTTTTTTTTTTTTTTTGTTTTTTCGAGACAGGGTCTCACTGCAGTTCAGGCTGGCCTTAAGCTCACTTTGTAGCTCAGGCTGGTCTCGAACTCACCAACAATCCTCCTGCCTCAGCCTCCCGAGTGCTGAGATTACAGGCATGCGCCACCACGCCCAGCTCCGACTCCAGGATTTATTTTAAAAGTTTTCTTTTAGTTTTTCTAGTAGAATTAGCCTGATCTAGTACAATGGCATATGAAAAACAGATTTGCAAGTTTTGGAGGACTTAAAAAATGCAGTATCAGATCACTCATGCATGGATAGTGAAGATGATCCATTATGATAAAATACATGCTTTCATAACATAAAATAAGCTGGGCATGGTGGCGCAGGCCTGTAATCCCAGCTCTCAGAGGCTGAGGCAGGAGGATTATTGTGAGTTCGAGACCAGCCTGAGCTACAAAGTGAGCTTACAGCTAGCCTGAACTGCATAGTAAGACCCTGTCTCAAAAAAGACAATAAATAAATAAATAACATAAGAATGGTGTGTGGATGATGATGGTGATGGTGGTGGTGATGGCTTTGACACTGGCCATGTAAACAAAAGTTCCTGTGACAGTGAAACAAAGCAAGAATCAACTAATATAGACTCAGGGAATCAGACCTTCTTGATTCATATGACAAAGGAGACAGCAATGTGAGTATATATTTGACTAGTAGATGTTGCAAAATGGCCATGCAACCAAATGGAAGAGTCCAGTGTTAGAACTAGGACCAGGGGAGATAGCTCAGTAGAATTAGTGCTTATCTGGCAAGCACAGGATCCTGAGTTCATCACCCCCATACTGAAAAAAAAAAAAAAAAAAAGAAAAGAAAAGAAAAAAGCACTAGGACCAAAGACTATAGTGAGGGTCTTAGCTAGGGTAAAAGGTATTAGACAGAAGGCCAGCATGACCACTCAGTGTTGAAAATTGTAAGATGAAATGCTACAAGATACTGTGAAACATACAAAGGCTAGAATGCAAGTAAATTGTTCTGTATGCTCTAATAGCCATATTAAAAATGTATTTATTATGTTAGCCACCAGCTGAACTGAAAGCGTTCATAGGTCTGCTATACCTAGCAAATATATTTATTTGTCATTCTATGTGGATAAACACTTAGATTGCTTTCTGTATGTCTCAGGGAAAGGTACTGAAATACACAGCCAGCTACTATTATGCTGAAGTACAAGTCACTTTTCATAGTGATTGCAGGAACTTAAAAGACTTATGGAAAAATGATAGGTCAAAATATGGCTTAAGAATTTGTGCCCTTGTACATATAGATGTGAAGACTTATGCTTTCAATTTAGACATTTATCCTGGAACTCCTCAGGTCATCAGGTCCTTTTTTCATATACTAATAAACCAAATGATGTTGTGAAGAGACTTGTTTCTTCTATCTCCCAAACTAATAAGAATGTCACATTTGACAGTTGGTTTACTAGTTTCTGATTGATGTTGTATTTGCTAGCAGAACACAAGTTGACCAATGCAGGAACTGTACACAGGAACAAGGTAGAAATTCCAAATGAAATGTTGCAATTTCAAAACAGAGAATGGGACCTGGGGAGATAGCTCAGTAGAATAAGTGCTTGCCTGGCAAGCAGAAGGGCCTGAGTTCAATCCCCAGTTCCACCAAAAAAAACCCAGCAAACAAACTTTAGAAATTGCTGTTTTGCCGGGCATGGTGGCGCATGCCTGTAATCCCAGCACTCGGGAGGCTGAGGCAGGAGGATTGTTGTGAGTTCGAGACCAGCCTGAGCTACAAAGTGAGCTTAAGGCCAGCCTGAACTGCATAGTGAGACCCTGTCTCAAAAAGACAAAAAAAAAAAAAAAACAGAGAATGGTATATACAATCTTTGGATTTCAGAAAGATATAACATTGGCCTCAACTATTTTCTTTCATGGCAAAGAAATACAAACTGGTATTGCTGATGTCAGCGTTTCACGATGATGATGATATTGATAGGGAAACCTTGACAAAATGGAAACCTGGGATGGAAGCGGTCTACAACAAAACCCAAGGTGGGGTAGATGTTGTCAATGAGTTATGCCGCAACCGTGACATTGCTTAAAACACAAAGCATTGGCTAATGGTTGTGTTTTACTTTGATTCTAAACATGTGTGGCATAACTAGTTTACAAAGAAAATAACAAGAGCAATATATAACAGAGAAATTTTCTTAGAGGATTGATTGGCACTGGAACTCATAAGTGGTCATTTTACTACAGTGAATAAACAAAATGTGTCTGCCCAGGGAATTATGCAAAAAAAAATTGTGGATCACACTGGTGAACTAACAAGGTGAGCAGGCAGGCACGACATTACAAAACCTACCTACTGCAATAGGAAAACAAAAAAAGATATCAACCATACCCTCCAAGAAAACAAAACATGTACTATCAGAGTCAGTGATGCTTGTGTATGGAACATGCCATTGTTATGTACGAAAGCTGCCTTGGGTGTGACAGTTGAAGTAAAGTTTATTTTGTGGTAGACTTTTGTTTGCGTTTACATTATCGTTCACATAGGTTTTTATCTTTGATGTTATCTTTTAGGTTTTGTAAGAAAATAAATAGCTGGTATGAAAACATGCATATATGATGTCTTATTTTATTTTCTTGCTATCTTATTTTCTTGCTAAGTGTATGTTGTACAGTATAGTAGGCTGATTACGTTTTGGGGGTGAGGTACCAAGGATTGAACTCAGGACCTTGTGTTTGGCACACAGGCACTTATGCCAATGAGCTATCTTCCCAACCTTTGTACAGCACAGTAAGAACTCCTGACAGAACAAGAAGAGAAGTGACAAGACTTCCCCATAGCAAAAGAAAGCTAAGCACACATGCTGTTCATGTAACAAGATGTGTACATGGAACATGCAGTTGTCATGCGCAAAGACTGCCTTGGGTGTGACAGTTGAAGCAAAGTTTATTTTGCGGTAGAATTCCATTGGTATTTTTATTGTAGCTTATATAGGAATTTATTTCAGATGCTATCTTTTAGGTTTCATAAGTACACAGCTGATATGAAAATGTTGATGGTTTTCCTAAACATACAATATGCATTAAAAATTTGATACTTTATTTTACTGATATTTTATGTTCTTCTTAACTATACACTACATAATATAATAATAATAACGTCCTAACAAAACAGCCAGACCACTCAGATGTCAAGTATGTCAAGAATGATAAGAAAGCCAGAAAAGAAAAACATATGTACTGGCAGCGTTAGTGATCCATATGTACAGAACATGCTGTTGTCATTTGTGCAGACTGCTTTACGTGTGATAATTGAAATAAGGGCAGAGTACTAGTGGTATTTTCATTGCAGTTCATATAAGAACTTATTTATGTTGTTCTTTTTTAGACTTGGTACACCAAAAACAAAGTCGATGTTGAGAATTTTGATGCTCTTACAAACATTCAAATATTAAAAAATTTAATATTTTATTTTTGTGATTTATATTAAGTACTCATTGTTTAATATAGTAAAACTTGTGAAATTAACATTAATAATTCATTAATGAAAATATTTTAAAGAATGAACATGGATCTGGTTTCTACACCTTGATGACAAAATTAGTCTTAAGCTCATCTTTGTCTCTGTCCCATTTTTAGGGAGCTGGGTTGTCCAGTATGCATTGCCTCAGTTAGTTTCTTTTTTTTTTTTTTTTTGGCCTGTTCAGCCCACTGTGAGGGTGGGGTTGGGGTGGCATGTGGTACCAGGGATCAAACCTCTGTCCACTGCACCTGCCTAAGCCTGCCTAAGCAGGCGCTTTAGACCACTGAGCTATCTTGCCAGCCTCGCCTCAGTTACTTTGGATTTAGCTCTGTAGGAGACTCGTGTGTGTGTGTGTGTGTGTGTGTGTGTGTGTGTGTGCACATCTGTGTGTGCGTCCATGTGTGCGCAGTGGAGTCTTACTAGTGTAGACTGAATGTCTGAGAAAAGGGTGAAGAAGTAGCTCAGTGGTAAGAGTGCTAACCTAGCATGTGCCAGGCCCTGGGTTTGGTACCAAACACTGAAAAGGAAAAAAAAAATTGAGAGAAATATCAGAAGTGAAAGTTTGACAGAGGACATGTGAGGGCAAGTGGCAGGGATGAGACATTAAAGAAAAAACTAGGAACTAGAGAAGAGTCCTCTAAGCTGATGGCAGAAGAGACAGAGGGAAAGGGATGGCCGTGTAGATGGTCATGAGTACCCGAAGAAAGGAGCCCTACTATGCTTCTGAGGAAAAGTGTGCAGGAGCAGGATGGGAACTTCAGTGTGACGAAACTATGCAGGTGGCGGCCTGGCTCCTAGGAGTCTTGAAACCTCACACCCTTTTTTCGCATGGATGTAGCAACAACAGCCACCACACCAGAAGCCAAGGACCTCTTTGTGGTAACCCAGGTATGGATTAGTAACCAGAAGGATGGTGGACAGCAGTAATTTAGGCTGCTGAGTCTAATACCAACCAGGGGCGGGCAGCACACAGGCTGAATTCCTACATTCCTGCCTACGCAACATTTGGGCAAAATCATGCTGGGGAGGAAGGGGACGCCCCAAACAGATTGATATTAAACTGGTTTACAAAAAAGTTAACATCTACTTCCTGTACTGTGTAATTCATCACATGAAGCTATGGAGTTTGAGTCATAACTCTGGGATTGAGTACCAGCTGTGTGACCAAGCTATGTGACTTAATTTCTCTGCCCCTATGTACTTCAGTTTCCTTTGCTATGACAGGGTGTTTTTTGGTTGTCTTTTCTGGTGCTGGGGTAGGACCCTTGGGCCTTATATATTCCAGGCAAGTGCTCTTCCTCTAAGTTACACCACAGTCCCAATATAGGAATTCTAGTATCACCTTCTTACAGTTGGTAGAACGATTTGACAGATGCAAAGAATATAAAGCTTTTATGTATTTTGCACCAGAAAGTCATTGTTTGTTGGTTTTGTTACACAAATGATGACCAGAAAGGTAAAATGAGTTGCCCAAAGTCACACAGGAAGTAATAAAGCCCTGGGTCCCTGATTTTGGACTCAGATGCAGAGAGAGAGAGAGGTCAGGAAAACCAGAGAAACTCAAAGATGTTGAAAGAATCAGAGCTGGAGATTTTCTTCCCAAGTTTCAGGTCTTTTTTTTTTTTTTTTTTTTTTTTTTTTTTGGTGGAATTGGTGATTGAACTCAGGCCCTTGGGCTTGCCAGGCAAACACTTATTCTACTGTACCATCCCGCCAGCCCAGGTTTCAGGTCTTCCTGTAGGTTTTTATATACTATTCCATAACCTAAAAAAAAAAACTGTTTGCCCTACAGCCTCACCCCTGCCCTAGAAGATCTGAGTTCAAAGGAGGCGCGGGATCTCCAGGTGGAGCTGATTTGCAAGACACGACTTGTCCTTGCTCAAACCTGGGAATTCACCATTCCTGACTCCGCAAGTTCCGCCCGTGCCATTTGGGCAGCTGGCTGGAGCATCTCGGTTTCCTACAAGATGAGCCTCCACACTTCCCGCTGCCTTCCTGCCAGTCTCAGCACCTTGTTTGCACTCTTACGGAATTTTACCTTTTGGATTCTGGAGTCTACAAGTTAGCCCCTTTGTCCCCTGCCTCCAACTAGGAAAACACTTCACTCAGTGTAAATCAGTGATTCTCAGAGGGGTCTGGGGTGGGTGTGTATGGTTGTGGATTGGGCCCTAGGGGACATTTGGCAACAGATGTTTGTGACTGGCACAATGGGGGTAGTGGTGCTGCTAACGTCTAGTGAGCAGAAGCCAGAGATGCCATTAAACCCACGCCGTGGAATTATCCGGCCCCCCTGTAGAATTAGCTGGCCCCACATGCCAATGAGCTGAGGTTAAAACTGAAGTTGAGAAACCCTGGCCTAAAAAGATAGATCTCTGCCCCATTTTCAAAGCTCTCCAGGGAGACCACGTTCTCTTCCATTACTTTAAAACTCTGGCAACCAGATACATCTAACCTCGTTCATTTAAATGGTTATTTTAGAACACTTTCCCCCTCTAGCCTAGAGGGAGATAGAAAATAAATTCCTCAATCCCACCTTCTTCTACGGCTGACTGGTATTTTCCCTGCTCATTATTCATTTTTTTTTTTTTTTTTTTTCTCTTCCACTCTTTTTCCCGCCAGTACTTGAATCCAGGAGATCAAGGGCTCAGTTGTTGTTTCTTGGATTGGGGAAGGAATATTACCTTTGTTTTGTGGAGAAGCAGGTAGGGGGAGGTAGGAGATGAATTTCAAAGTGTGTGGGGCCAACAATAGACCTGGATGGGCGGGGAACTCACCAAATGACTTTTTTTTAACACTTTGGTTTGTTTGTTTGTTTGTTTGTTTGTTTTTTGTATTTTAGGGAAGGGTCTACAGGGTGTTCGGGGTCTCACTACTAGATCAGACTCATAGTGATCCGCTTGTTTACAGATTCCCAAGTGCTGGGATCATAGGTGTGCACCACCACACACAGTCTCAATTGCTGTCTCAGTGTGCCTTGGGTGCTGGGCCAGCACAGCAGGCCTGAGGATCGAACTTCCCAGGCCCCTGTGCCTGCTTGCAGGTACTTTCATCCTCTGAGCTATTTGGCTAGCCTCCTAAATGATTAATATTACTTTTGTCCTTCCTCCCTCCCTCCCTCCTTCTCTTCTTTCCTCCTCCTCTTCTTCTTCCTTCTTAACCTGCCTCTCTCCCTTTCTCCCTCCCTCTGTGCTAAGCGCAAAGGATTGAATCCAGGGCCTCCACAGGTATCACTCATTAATGCATATTTTGAGACATGTGTCATGGTCCATACCTGTAATCTTAGCTACTTGGGAGTCTGAGGAACATCACAATTAGGAGGCCAGCCTGGAAAGCTTAGGAAGACCCTGTCTCAACATAAGGGGGAAAAAAGGACCTAGTGATGTAGCTTAGTGGCAGGGCAAACATGAATCCCAATACTACAAAAATAAAAAATAAAATAAAACAAGTATCTGTTTGAACAATAAGGTACAGGTAATTTTATCTTGGTACCAATTCCTGGCTGCCTTTGCTTGGCAAGAAAAGCAGAAAGTTTCCAGAGGTCCCTATCTTCTAGGGGGCCTCTTCCCTGACTGAGGAGGCAGATATAGAACACCAGCCTTACAGTAGCTTCTACATCCTTGGAAAGAGGTCATTTGCAATGTCAGACTGAGAATTTCTAGTCTCTTCTTCCTGGAGTGACGTAGTAACCATGAGTTCAGTCTTGGACTTAGATGCCCGGAGCTCTGTGACCTTGCATATGTTACTTAAGCTTCCTATGCTTTCATTTCTTCATTTGCGTAATGGAGATAATAATGACTTTTATCTCATGATGTAGTATAGTCACTTGACTTAATCAATACTGTATGTAAAGGACTCAGAAAAGTGCCTGACACATAGTAAGTGATTCGTTAATAACAGGTATAATTGTCTCTCCCAAATCTAACCCCCCTCCTGTCTTGGTGAAGGGCACCAGTGTCCAAGTCAAAATCCTGATCACTAACCAAGAACTCTTAATAATATCTCCTTAATATCTATTCCCATTGATTGCCTTACCATAGCCCCTGTGCCTGTCCATACAGATGTTCATGGCCATCCTAACACACTGTATCCACCAGGGCCAGGAAGAGAGTTGAGGAATCTTGAGAAATCGATGTTTTTAAAGAGGAGAAAAGTGCACATTAACTGCAATGGAACATCAGCTTCCTGAGAGCTAAGAGGGAAGGGGAGTGGTCCTAGTGGAAGTGTGGGATGCTATTTAGGAGGGGATTAGAGAAGGAAATCAGTGTGGTAAGGGCTGGTCTGTCTTGTCCCTGAGTTGGCATAGTGCGTATGCATGCTGCTGCAGCTGCACCCAGATTATATGTTTATTTGAGAGAGAGAAGGGAAGGTGTTGACGGAGGTAAGGAGTATAGCCTCCCCACCCTGCCATCAAACTATAACTTGCAAATGTTTTCAGTACTTCCCAAGGTCAGAAACTGTAAAGTTGCAAAATAAGATGAGATGTTTTGGCCTGTGAGGTCTTAAGCAGCATGCACTGAGGAGGGGCTGAAAAATGTGAGACCTGTCTCTACCACTTTCTGATACAGTGATCGAAAATCATGTTATCCTAGAACATGGAAAAAAATCTAAGTCATAAATCATCCACTATGGCATCTTGAGAAAAATATGCATGGTACGATGTATGTTTGGAGAGAATTCCCAGGACAGACAGAAAGCCTAAAAACCTATTTAGTTTGGAACATTTTAATAGGTGCTTCATTGCACCCTAAGTGCAATGAACCTGTCTGGGTTCATTCTAGGTTGTGCTGGGGCTGCTTCTGGGAGCTGCTGCTTCCATCCTTTCTTCTCAGAGTCCTTTTGTCTTCCAGCTCCTTCCTCCGTCCTTGTAAGGCAGCAAGTGGCATGCCTGGGCGTCAGGCACAGATGGAACGGGAGCTCTTGCTGTGGTCTAGAAATAGCTTTGCAAATATCTAGCTGCCGCGGCTTGATGTTTTTGTCCCTCTCTCTCCCTGTGCTTGCTTCCTCAGGGCTTATGATTACTATGTCCTTAGACGAGCGTGGCCAGCAGGGATGGCTCACTGTCCTCCTGGTCTTCTGAATCCTGTTGGCCACTCTCCCTGTTGAGATGTATTTTCTGGGGCAGTCGTGGTGGAGCCACTGGGAATGTGTGCTGCAGCGTGCTGTTTTTGTTACTGAAAATTCTAAAAAGTTTTCCATCACTGATCTAGGGGGACAAAGCACCTAAATTGCTCAACAGTGCTGGGCAGCCTGGCTATACCAATTACTACCTCTACCTGGTTCCCATTTCTACTTCTGAGTTTTCTGGAATGTGCTGGCAGCCACCTCCTCTGCCCTCTATGTTGTCTTTGTGAGGGAGAAGAAGGTAGGTAGGGACAGGAGGTCCTTACACAGGTCTTGCAAAAGCTAGCAGCCGGGACTGGGGATCTTCTTTCTTCCTCGATAAACAGCTTAGTAGGGCTCAATTTTTTTTTTTATTTTTTTTGTGGGCATTATCTACTGATGTTTCTGAATCAGAAACTGAAGCAGAGAACTTTTTTTTGGGCAGAACTGGGCATTGAACTCAGGCCTCTGCACTTGCCAGGGAAGTGCTTATTCCACTGAGCCATTTCCCTGGCCCCTAAACAGCTTAGTAGGAAAGCAGCTGCTCTTCAGAAGCTTTGGGGCTGTAGCTTGGTACCCCAGCCTTAATCATGCAAACTCTTGCCATCCACATTACCTTTGGAGTGCTACGGGCTTTTGGGGGGAGCTGACCTTGCCAGTATAGAGATACTCCGTTTAGGTCTGGTGCTCCAGGCTTGTTTCTCAGCCAGTAGTCCCTCTGTCCTGCCAGGACCAACTGCTGTATGTCCAGGACCACAGAAAAGACAGTCTCCCTGAACATCATGATTGGGGTGAGGGGACTGTTACCTCCTCGCTCATTGGAACCACTTTGTCACGGTGTGTCTTTACCCGCAAGGCACTCTTTGTGGCCTTTGCTACATTTGGCCACTTCTAAGGGCAGCCTGCTGTCCTCTCCCGGTCCACTAGGATGAAGAAGGACTGTGAAGCAGCTGTCTTCCTGCTGGACAGAACCTGGACAATGCAGGCCCCAGTGGGGTGGCCCAAGCTCAACACTGCCTGGTAGTGAGAAACAGCCCAGTCAAGGTAGCAACAGACTGGGTTCCAACAAGGTAATGCTACCCAGTGGAAAATACGGCCATCTTGCTTGATCCTTGAGGGAGAACTTGGAGTATACGTGGGCAAATCTGCTTTCTCCTAAAGACATTATTTCAACAGATGTTGTATAAGGAAGTGAGTAAGAACAAGACCTCTGGAATCAGGCTGTCTAGGTTCAAATCCCAGCCTTGCTACCTTTCCAGCTGCATAAGCTGGGACAAGTTGCTTAACTCTCTGGTCTCTCGTTTCTTTACCTGAAAAATCAGCACAGTGGTAAATTTACTTCTTAACAAGGTTGTGAGGGTGAAATGAAGTTATGACTGTAAAGTGCTAACCAATAGCTACTAGCAATAACATGGCTCTTGTGTTCAGCTTAGCTGCCTAGAGGCCTGCTTTGCCTTGCTCACTGGTCCACTCTGAATGGTGGAATCCTTGGTCCTATCCTCCTTTGTTGGCTGTCATGGCTGTCAGTGGCCAAGTCCCCACAAACCTTCCTTCTTAGTCACTCCTATTTCTACACTTCTGGTCCCCATGTCGTCTTCTTGTTTCAGACTGGCATTCTCACTTCCCTGGGCTACTGTTGCTGAACCTGCCAAGCACCTCTCTGCCGGCACTGCCCTTCTCTCTCTCCATGCCAGCCTGGGCCCGCCTCCCGGCCCACTCTCTTGAACCAAGTACTTGAAGTTCCTCAGCAGTCAGCCTCTCCCATAAAGCAACCAGGTCTTTCCTTTCCAGCCTGATCATCCTCTCCTTTCCAGGTTCCTCCATTTGGACCTGCCTGGGACCCTCACGGGCTCCCTTCTTTTCCATCTATTGCCTCTGCCTCTTCCCAGGGAGGTCTGATTTGGGAGGCTTCGGTTGAACCACGTTCAAATCCTGCCTTTTCACCTGCCAGATATTTGATCTTGGGCAGGCTGTCCTGGTGCTGTGGGCATAATTTTCTTCTGTATAAACAGTGTTGTTGAAAAGATTAAATACTTAGTACGAGTAAAATGCCAGACACACAATACTTTTCAATAAGCAGTAGACCTTATGATTATCACCTAAGTCCTGAGCCAGGGATGAAGCTCAGTGGAGAGCACCTGGTTATCATGCCTGAGGCCTTGAGTTCAACCAAGGCCCGTGTGTGGGGAAACACCTCTACTAGTGCTCATATCTTACCTTTTTTTTTCTCTAACACCTTCCTTGTCTGTGACCCTGGTCCTTTTCTCCTCAGGGCCTCCAGGAAGATTCTTGAGAATTAGTCATGCTTAGATCTGTGACTTCCCTTTCAACTTCTCCTGCACTGTGGTCTTGAGCAGTTTTTAAATCTTGAGTGAGAGCTTGGGAAGCACTCTGTATACCTCAACAGAGGATATGGTCTTCCTCTATCAGAGGTGGTTGTCTTCTTCCACTAAGTGCACAGCTTTGGAGGGACGCATGTAGAGTGGTGAGGGAAGAAGGGGACACCTGCCTAGCTAGACAGATCAGCCAAATCCATCCTGGCGATAGCTAAGGTGACAGATGTCACAACCAGATTGTCCTCACATCCAGCAATTATTTAAAATCTATACTGCTGTGTAACATTGCACATGGCTCTGACTGACCTTTTTATCTCAGGCTGAGGAGTAGTGATTTGTTTTGAAGGAGGAGAGCACAAATTCTGCTTCCAGCTTAGCACTTTGCATGGACTAGGAGCTTGGCTCACATATACTGATTAATTTTGATATATTTACCTAGAAATAGGAGTGCATCCAGAGAGAGCTACCCTGAGGTATGTCAGAAAGCCAGAAGAGATAAATATTCTTTCACAGATTCCCACAATTTGAGCCAATTTTTAATAAGTTTTTGACAATTAAGGAAGTTCTTTCATAGGTATAATTTGAGACCTGCTTGCTTGTTGCAGTTGAAACATAATTGGAGGTGTCACCCAGCCTGTCTGCTGTCTCTCTCTCTCTCTCTCTCTCTCTCTCTCTCTGTCTCTTTCGACAGGGTCTCACTATGCAGTTCAGGCTAGCCTTGTAGCTCCCAGGCTGGTCCTGAAATTGCAGAGATTCTACTGGCTCAACGTCCCGAGTGCTGGGATTACAGGCGTGCACCACCACACCCAGTTCCTGGCTCAGATGGCGCACCCAGGCATGTGGGGCCAAGGATTGAACTCTAGTCCTTGTGCTTGTCAGGTAGGTGCCTATGCCTCTGAGTTATCTCTCTGGCCCCTTCTATTCTTAAATATACTTGCTAGAAAATATTTTACACTTTTAGCCCATACAAGTGTTTTAAAATTGGATGATTTGAAATCAAGTGTGGTAGTACACTCCTGTAACCCCAGGGTTTGAGAGACTGAGGTGGGAGAATCAGTGTGATTCAAGGCCTTCCTGGGCGATGGAATAAGTTCAAGACCAACTTGGACTATAACAGTGAGATTTGTCTATAAATAAATAACAAACATCTTATTCAGACACTGGAAGAGAAGGGTAAACACAGTGTTGCTATGTGCTCAGACTGAGATTAAATGATGCTTTCTTTCTTTATTTCTAAGTAGCTTACCCCTTTGTATCTGAATTATTGTTATTTATATTATTTTGAAGAGAAGTTAAATGATTTAAAATTTTTTTAAAATTTTATTTATTTATTTATTTGGTACAGGGTCTTGCTATGCAGCTCAAACTCATAGTGATCCTCCTGTCTCAGCCTCCCCAGTGCTGGGATTATAGGTGCGTATCACCATGCCCAGTTTTGGTCTACCTGGGGTTCTGGGGCCAGCATTGAATGCAGCATTGAAGCCAGGTCCTTGAGCTTACCAAGCAGGTGCTTAGGCTCTCAAGCTATCTCCTCAGTCGTTAAGGATTTTCTGGTGCTGTGTGGAAAATCAGGAGACCATGTTGATTCCTCTTTGTTTGGGTTTGTGGAATTTGCTTGTAGACATAATGAGACCCAAATTCATTTCTCTTATTTTAGTGCTGAATATTGAACCCAGGGCCTTGCACAAGCTAAGCATGTATTCTACCACTCAGCTATATTCCAAGTTAAGTTTTAATCTTGCCTCTGGCACTATCTAGGTATGTGGCCTTGACCAATTGCTTTAATGTCTTAAATCTTAGTTCCCCACTTACATACAGGAATAACAATCTCCAGTTTGCAGGGATGCTGGTGGGACTAAAATGGAAGTAGACCATAAGATGTCTTGTCCTGTGCTTAGCAGGTGGTAACATGGTACATGTCTCCTCTTCCTCATGCTCAGACTTTCTTTTCTGATACAGATGTTCTTTTCCTACCCTGCACCCCGTTATTTCCAAGAGTCTTAGCCAACGCTTGTCCTCACCTTGGATCAAGAATCTCTTCTGAAGGGCAAGCCACTTTTCTTGTAATTTTGACATCATATCCATGTAAATAGTTGACTAATCTGTCAATAAAGATACTCATTCTCTCAATAGCTGTTACCTACCCCATTGCAATCTCATCAGTGTGCCTGGCACGGGAACATGGTAGAAGAAATAGGAAGGAAACTGGCCGTGAAATATCATGGCTAGAAATTGTTAGAAAGGCCAGTGAGATAGCTCAGTGGACTAAGTGCCTGCTTTGGCAAGTGCAGGGACAAGGGTTTGATCCCCAGTCCCACCCACATGCTCCACCAGCCCCACCCCTGGGGCATGCTGAGCTACTGACCAAGTCCGGGTGTGGCAGCAGACGCCTACTTTCAATGAGGGAAGTTTAAACCCTTCATGAAGGAGTTGAGGAGCAGCTTCATGGAGGAGCCTAAAGTGGGAATGCACTCTAAAGTTTCAGCAGGCCCCCCAGATTAGCAAATGGGGAAGAATATTTCAAACTGAGGAGTAATCTTAGCAATCAGGAGGCCGAGGCAGAAGGCTCATCATGAGTTCTAGGCCAGCCTGGGTTATATAGTGAATTCAAGGACAACCTGAACTATACAGTGAGACTCTGTTTCAACAAACAAACAAAACAAAACAAAAAGAAAACAAATCAAACTGAGGGATAGCATATACATAGACATGGTGATACACTCAGAGAGAAAGATGGCATTTCCACCACTGCTGTAGCCTTTTGGAAGCCTGAGCTGTTTTATTCCCTAGCTAGGAGTTGATGAACTATAGTTGCTCTCAGGCCAAATGGGTCCCACTACATATCTCTGTAAGTAAAGTTTTATTGGCACACAGCCATGCCCATTCATTTGTGTATTGTCTGTGGCTGCTTTTGTATAGCTGTTTCAAACAGCTGAGATGGAAACCATCTGGTCTGAAAAGCTTAAGCTATTTACTATCAGGCCCTCTATGGAAAAATTTGCTGACCCGAATGCTAGGCCACTGGGAGTCTTTTAAGAACTCCAAACCAGGATTGATGTTATTATATTTTTATCTTGTAAGGATCGGTTTGTCAGCCACAAGAAGAATATTGGAACATATGCTGTGGACCCAGGTGTTATGGCTGTTGCTCTTGCCTACATAAGAACTAAAAAGGCCTGAAAAGAGGCCATGGCAGTGAGGATGAGCAGATGATGCAGACTTGAAAGATATTTAATAAGTAATGTCTGAATGGATGGGGACTGAAAGAGAAGGAGGTGGCAGGGAGAGTGGACTGTCCATCACAGACTGAGGGTTAAGGTCATAACTAAAGGAAGAAGTTGGTGAAGAAGGATGTACATTTGGCTTTGGACCCTATTAGTTTGGAGTATTTGCAAATGATGTTGGAAGTAGCAGGCTGGCTTCTGGGGTGATGTCTTCCATGGAGATTTAGTTACCCATTCTGTAGGAAATAGTTCAGAGTCCTAGGAATGAACATGATCGCCTAAGGGGATGTAAGATCACAAGAGCAGAGGGTAGCTGGGTGTAGTTGTGTAGTGTAGTGGCACATACCTGTAATCTTAGCACTCAGGAGGCTGGGGTAGAAGGATTGGTAGTTCAAGGCTAGCCTGGGTTGCACAGCAAATTCAAAGTCAGCCTGGACTACTTAGGATACCCTGTCTCAATCAAAACAAAAGAAAAGAAGAACAAGGAAAAAATCAGAAGATAAATAAAGAAATCCTGAAAAGTGCCAGCACTGATGGTCAGACAGATGAAGTATACCTGGCAAGACAAACCAAAAGAATTGATTCTGGAGGCCAACTTCCAGAAAATTGCCAAATCAAATAGGCAGCAATCCGCAGGCCTGAGTGTCTCTCTCTTGAATTAGCAATTAGGAGGTCATTGCTTTAGAGATTAACCCACATCTGAGACTTATTCAATTTTAGCACTAAAAAATATCATATTCTGGAAATACTTTCTGCCTGCAGAAAACCAGAAGTGCTGGTAATCACACTGTTGACCTTACCAAGAGTGATATTAAGGAGAGTTTAGCTTGGAAAGTAGCTAGCTGCTGAAAGTACCAACTGTCCATGAAGTCAGTGATCTAGGTCCTGGGCTGATTCTCTTCACATCACTCTGCATTAGTCAGCTTTCCCCTTGATGGGTACAATACCCGACACTCTCAACAGGAAGAGAGGTTTCGTTTGGTTCATGGTTCAGGGGATTCAGTCCATGGTTCCTGGCTCCAAGACAGAAACATCCTGGTGGAAGGGCATGCTGAAGGAAAACAGCCAGGAAGCAAAGAGAGAAAGAAGGAGCCAGATTCAGGTATACAACCTTGCAAGTCACATCCCAGCAAGCCACCTCCAATCAGGTCCCATCTCCTAAAAAATTCAGCCCTGAGCTCATTAATAGATTAACCCATTGATAGTGTCCCCATGATCTGATCTCCTTCCAAAAGCCTCATCTCAGAACATATGAGGCTTTTAGGGAATGTTTCAGATCTAAACCATAACACATATCCTCCAAAATAACAAGAGGGTCTTTCTTTGTACAGCACTTGACCATTATCTGACCTCAGTTAATCCTTGCAACAGTTTCGTCTGGTAGGAATTTGTTGCCCCAATTTTATAGCCCTAGAAACCAAGAAGTTATTTGGTGGAGCTCTTAGGGCTCAAACTCCAGTTTTTAGACTTCAAAAGAACTTGCCCAGGCAATCTCCTCGTCCTTTCTGGTAAATGTCTATAGTCTGAGATGCTGGCCTCACAGGTGGTGGGGGCTATGGATTGCCAGAGTCAGGGAGTGGTCAAGTAATTTTTGGGGGCTGTCTTAGTTACTCTTCTCATTGCCAAAACAAAATACCCAACACCTAAAGTTAAAGGAAGAAAGGTTTATTTTGGCTCAGTTTATAGAGGCTTTAGTCCATAATTTGCTGGCTCCAAGGCAGGCTGACATGGCAGAGGGGCATTGAAAAGAAGGCAGGAGGCAGAAAAAGAGAAGCAACAACATAAGCAGCACCCCCATTTCTGTCCTTTGTATTCTGTCCTTAGGGTATATACTACTCATACCCAAAATGGGACATCCTTTTTTTTTTTTTTGTCTTTTTTTTTTTGAGACAGGGTCTCATTATGCAGTTTAGGCTGGCCTTAAGCTCATTTTGTAGCTCAGGCTGGTCTCAAACTCACAACAATCCTCCTGCTTCAGCCTCCCAAGTGCTGGGATTATAAACGTGAGCGCCACCATGCCCGACTGGGACATCCTTAATCTCAGCATCACACATTCTATAGATCCAGCCACCACCAAAAAGCTCCACCTATGACCATATGAAGCTTTAGGGGACACCTAGATACATACCATAACAGCAGTATAAGAAGGAACTCCCCGGGGGCCAGGGAGATGGCTCAGTGGAATAAGCACGTCCCTGGCAAGTGCAAGGGCCTGAGTTCAATCCCCGGTTCTGCCAAAAAAAAAAAAAAAAAAAAAAAAAAAAGAAGGAACTCCCCAGGCCAGCCAGATAGCTAAACATATTAAAGCTCCTGTTTAGGCAGATGCAAGGGCCAGGAGTTCAATCCCCAGCCTGCTGTGCCAGGCCCCACCCCTGTGGTGTGCTGAGAGGGTGATTGAGACTGGGCTGGGCATGGTGGTGCACGCCTGTAACCCCACATCTTGGGAGACTGAAAAACAGGAAGGATCATTATGAGCCTGATCTATGTCGCGAGACCCTGTAGATCCTGTACTAAATACATAAAAAGAAAAAGAAAAAAAGAGAAAGACACCCCCCCAACACACGCAGATTAGAGCAGGAGAAAGGTTGTAGGCTCAGAGAAAAGCCCACACATAAATGAGGTTTTCAAGGATTTTTGTAAGAGGGGCTATATTTTATGCAATGGCCGAGCTCTTTAAAAAGTTTTTTGCATGTGGTGAAATATTTAAAACATAGAATTTGTCATTTTAACTTTTTTTTTGTAGTTCTGAGAATTGAGCATAGGGACTTGCCATGCCAAGCAAGCGCTGTACAACTGAGCTAAACATGTCAATCCCATCTTAATCTTTAAAAATGGCCAGTGGCATTAAGTACATTCACATGCTTGTACAGCCATCAATTTATCTATTAAATTTCCAGTGTGCTAAGTGTCATTTCAGAGATAATCAACCACTGTATACCTCAAAAAGAAGACTATATAATTCACAAATTATTCTTTTCTTTAAATTTTTATTCATTTTTTAATATATTGCAAGTTGAAAATAAATTATTCACAAACATAAATTAATATAACAATAAAAATTGTCCAAAATAACAATGATGAATTTACAGATCAGT
>PVKA01016704.1:10182-40747 GCA_004027165.1 Ctenomys sociabilis | reverse complement strand
TCTTTCCATTCTTTCATGCAATTGTGTTCATTTTGATCCCTCTCCCAAATATCTTTTAGTAGTCTGTGTAGGGTTGGCTTGGTTGTCATAAATTTCTTTATTTGTTCTTTGTCATGGAAGTATTTCACTTTTCCATTAAACTTCAAAGAGAATTTTTTCAGGGTATATCAGTCTGGGTTGGAATTTGTTTTCTTGTAAGACATGAAGTACTTTGCTCCATGCTCTTCTTGATTTGATGGTTTGTGAAGAGAAATCTGCCATTATTCTGATGGGTTTTCTTTTAAATGTGATCTTTTCTTTTCTCTAATGGCTTTTAGTATACTGTTCCTGTGCTGAATTTCCAGGCTCTTGATTATTATATGCCTAGGAGTGGTATTAATTGGATTGATGTTATATGGAGTTCTCTATGCTTTGGTTCCCTTATTGTCACATTGTTGTTTGACACCGTGTGGCTCTGCTCTTCCCTAATCAAAGTGGCCATGGAAAGTGAATGTTTGGGGTTGATTTGGGACATAGAGGCAGCCCCCCCAGCAAGGTGGAGCCTGGTTGGAGGAGGAAGGTCACCAGGATGTGTCCTGCTGGCTGCGCTTTGTCCAGGCTCCTCCCTTCTCTCTCTCCTTTCTGATCACCATGATGCCAGCAGCCTTCCCCCACACCCCACCACAGTGCTGCTCCTGCCTTGGAGTCAGGGGACCATTGGCTGAATTCTTTGAAAGCCATGAGTGAAATAAAAGCCTTCCTTTAAGTTGTGGGTGATGCACATTTTGTCCCAGTGGTGAGAAAATGATTAATGCACATGTATACAAAGCCCAGGGTCCTGGCTAGAGCAGCCCATCTTCTCTAGAGAAGTGTTGGGAGTGGCTGAAGCTGGAAATTGGTCATGGGTGAGAAGGCAGAAAAAGACCACAGTGCCTGAAGCCGTCAAACTACCTCAGTCTTGAGAAAAGCCTCCTACCTGGACAATTTCAGTAACTGGGTGCTAGGCAACCTTCTGTCTCCTGATACTAGCTTTGCAATAGTATAAATAAACACCTTTAATATTGTTCTTCAGGTCCTTTGCACATTGGGCAAACTGGCCTCCATCTGACCTCAACTCACATCTTTTTATTTTCTAAATTCTCTCACTGTTTTCTCCTGGGGAACCTCAAAGAAACCAATGAGTCCCTACAAGACAGGATAACCATCACTTTAGCTTAACATGGCACACCCTTACCAGCCCTCAGGCTTGGGCTATCAGATTTTGATTCACCACTGGCCAAATCAAAGGGAGGCATGTATTTGGGGAAAGGGAGAGAAAGTATTTTTACTCACAGTCAGCTCTGAGATGAGGACCATTTGCCTCAGATCTCCACCTCCCACTGGGCAGGTGAGTAAGGGTCTTTCACATCCAGGAGCAGGGAGGTGAGCACAAGGAGATGATGCAGAAGCCACACCTGATTTGCCCCCACCAGCCTCTTCCAGTCAGCCCCCTCTTCCTGTGGAAGGAAACCCAGGCTCCCAGCTTCTGGGGCTGCATTCCGCCACTTCTCTGGGATGAGGGCATGTTGGCTGTGTGCTCAGTCAAAGAAAGTGTGGAGAAGCTGTTTTACTTTAAAATCCCTAACTTTTGAAGCCCCACTGGGCAACACCAAATGACAGCTCCCCAGGTGTGAACCCCAGGGCAGATGCTTTGTGCAGCCCTTCAAATCTGGTGCAACTATGGAGTGCACAGAGGAGATTACACTTTCTCTGGACAGCTTTCCTAAGCCTGTGGGGACCAAGTTGCCAAGAACCCAGGCCACAATGGCCTTTCCTTCCTGCTTGTAAGTAATGGCCCCAAATCGCTGCACTCAGATGCATTGCCAGCCTGCACACAGCAAGCCTGACTCCTGAATCACAACTCACCACACACAAAATTGAGCATTTGGGGCTCATACAGTTCAAAAAACACCCCAGAAGTAGATCTGACTCAAGGTGTGGCTGGATCCAGGTGCAGAGGTGGTGCTGCAGGAAGCAGTGCCTCTGCTGCTCAGCCCTAGCTAGATCCACAAGGTCTAGCAGGTGCCACAGGTACAACGATGCTTCCTCAGGGTTTTCATGTCCTAATGCCCACAGCTGGTAATGTGGCTCCCTGCCAAGCAACAGAGACTTAATAGGCAGGATTAAGCTGAGAGCTGAAGTGGGCAGAGATGTCCAGGATGACTCAAGTGGCCTGAGGGTGTTCCAAGAGCCCTCCACAGTGGGAGAGGGAGGAAGACAAGGACTGGGTGTGGCAGTGAGACTCAGTGCTCTGTGGCTGTCTCACAACACGGAGAGAGGGCCATTAGCCACAAGCACACGTGCCCCTGGAAGCTCAGCCCCCAACACTTAGACCTTAACATCAGAGGCCAGTGTCAGGCTTCTGGTCTCCAGGAGTGTGAGACAACAAATCAGTTTCTCAAGCCATCAGGTCAGTATTGATATCTGTATGGTACCAGCCAAAGGAAACCACACAGTGTCCAGGCAGGATTGCCAGACACAAATGTGCCGACATCCAGTGAATGCCTAAGTCAGACTGACGGCAGCCTGCTGTGCATTTACACCCCAAATCAGTCTCCTGTTTGTCGGAAATTCACATTTAGCGGATTGTCTGTGTTTCTGTTCATTAAAGCTAGCAACACCCACAGGAAGGAGGCTGACTCTGAGCTTGTCAGATTGGATTCAGCCTCTGCATCCGTCAGCATATGAATGGACGTGGTCTACAGTGAGTGCACCTGACCATGGAGATTGCCTTGAGTCATTTGTAAGAAAGTGATGCTCCTTGAGGGCAGGGTGTTGAGTGAAATAAATCAGACACACGAGTTTAAATATTTCATGGCTTCTTTTATATTAGAAACCCAAAATAGAAATAAAGAACAAAATAAAACACAGACAATAGAAAGCAGTGAGAGCTCTTTCTCCAAAGGGATGGAGGGGATGGAGAGGGGAGAGGGGAAGAGAGCACAAAAAGAATGAAGACATGTTATTTACACACACCAACTCCACACACGGCTTATGAACTTTATGCCCTGAAGGCATGTATAAATAAATAAGTAAATTAGTAGTCAAGTAAATATCTTTTTAAAAATTGGATGCAGTTCCTGGGTCCTGTGGCCGGCACTGGGCCCAAGGAGGATGTTGGGTTCCAGGCCTGGAGCCCTGTGGCAGCAGGAGAGGCAAGGGTGACCTTGGGCAGGGTCACTGGGCAGGGGTGACCTTTGGCAGGTTGGGTTCCATGGGCTGGGTATGTCACGGGCATAGGGACCTCATCTCCAGACACCCAGCTTGCTCTTAGACTCCTCCAATCAGGCCCCACACCCCTGAGATGCTCCTGGGTCTCACTCATATCTGTGAGGGAGGAGAGGGGGTATTACCTTTTGGTGGCCTCTTTCCCCTTTCTGTAAAACGGAGGTCATGGAGTACCTGTGACTCCATGGTCTGTTGGAGAGGAAAACCTTGGTAAAAAGCTTTAGCACGCCTCCTTCAGGGAGGCACCGTGGAATCATCAGCAACATCACCAAGAGTGACAGCAGCACGTGGACCTGCCTGCTGTCGTTGACATCTGGAGAGGCCTGTGGCTGTCCCAGAACCACCCAGCCATGGAGAACTGGGCTGCTCTCCCATGTCACGGCCTGTATCCTGTCCTTCTGGACGGAACCTGCTGGCCTTGGGCTTCTCGGTTTGAATGCAGTTCAGGACAAAGCTCCAGTTCCCGCTGGATCAGGGGCCGAGTGGAATCCCCAGATTGGAGCCTTTGGTCTTTGCTCCTGGACACAGAGCTGGAGCCTTAGGGACTCCCCTCAAAGAACTATGCTAATTATCAACTCTGCACCCCACATGAAGGTGGAGGGAGACGAAGGCTGTGGAGCCTGCACTGTCTTGGAAACCACAACTCTCAACTGATTCCCTCTGCCAGGAATCCCCCCACCCAGGCTCTGGCTGGCCTAGGACTGGACCGGATCTGTCCCCACCCCCACATGAGAAGCTCACACCCTCTTGCCGGTACCCAGGTCCCTGCAGTCTGCCCTTGCCCATCCCTATCTCACCCACAGTGACTCCTCGTTTTTCTGGCGAAACTGCAATGGGGGCTGTTTGTGGCCCAAGCAGCCACGGGGCACATCTCCATCTCAGCTGGTGACACTCAGAGCTCAGGGAGCTGAGAGCATCCTGCTGATGGGAGGGGAACACAGGAGTTCCTGGGTCTGAGGGCGGCTGGTTGGGATGGAAGTTGTCTCAGTTGCTCTCGTTGCTGGCACAGATAACTGGCAAACAATATGAAGGAAGTAAAGGTTTATTTAGCTCACAGTTACTGGAAGTTTCAGTCCGTATTCAGCTGGCAGAGCAGCACATGGCAGAGAGCAGCCTTTCCTGGCAGAAGCCAAGAGCAGAGAGCAAAAGGAAGCATAGCAGCAACAAAACCACAACAGAGAGGAAGTCTGTCTCTCTGTGTCTCTTATGCTACATTCGGGCTACCTGCCTCAGGATGGGTGTAGTATTCACATTCATAATCTCAGCAGTGCTGAGACCCATAATCCCAGTGGATCATGAGCTAATCTCAGACTCTAGAAGTCCCCACCCTATGAATGCATAACAAACCATAACAGAAGTACAGAGCTGAAGAGCACATACTGTGGGACCAGTCTACATGGCTTGGGGTCCTGGCTCCCCATGTCCCTGCTGTGAGATTCTGGTAAAAATCCCATCATTTCTCTGTGCTTTCAATTGTCCCCTACAAAACGGGATGACGTAGGACAGACATCACATTGTCTGCCTCTTTGCATTTGATTATTCTGGATATTTTATGTATACGGGCTCATATCTTACACATCTTTTGGGCCCTGGCTTCTTTCCCTTCAAATAATATTTTCAGCCAGATGTAGTCAAGCATGCCTGTACTCTCAACACTTGAGGAGGCTGATGCAAGAGGATCTCGAGTTTAAGCTCAGACTGGGCAATTCAGCAAGACCCAGTCTCAAAATGCAAAACAAGGGGTGGGGAAATAGCTCAGTGGTATAAACACCTGCCTGGCAAGCACAAGGTCCTGAATTTGATCCCTGGCACAAAAACAAGAAACAAACAAACAAAGGAAAAACAAAAAATCTGAACAATTGGGGGCCTGCTAATTAGTTCAGTTGTTTAAGTGTCTGCTTATGCAAACTCATTCAGGTTCAGGATACTATGGTTCAATCTCCAGATCCTCATACCTTAGCAGACTTGCCCTCAAGGCAGCCAAAAAAAATCCTTCTCAACTTGTGGCTGGGGAGATAGTTCAGTGGAATAAGTGTTTGCCTGGTAAGTGCAAGGTCTTGAATTTAATCCCTAAAAACACAAAACAAAAATGGGCACTAATCCTAGTTTTTTGAGGAACCTCATACTGGTTTACACAGTGGTTGCATCAGCTTGCAGTCCCACCAATCAGGCTGAACGGTTTCTTTTTCCCAATGCAACTCAGCGTTTGTTATCTCTTGATTACTTAACGAGATGGCCCCATTCATTGTGGAGTGAGATGCAATCTTGGTGTTGTTTTAATTTGCATTTGTCTAATAACCAGTGGAGTTGGACTTTTTTTTTTTTTTTTTTTTTTGTGCGGAACTGGGGATGGAACTGAGGACCTTGCGCTTGCCAGGGAAGCACTTATTCCACTAAGCCAACTCCCCAGCCCCGGACATTTTTAATACATGTATTTTCATTTTGTATTTCTCCACTTGAGAAGTATGCATTCATCTCAGGTGCCTATTTTTGGATTAAGTCTTCAAACTTGTGGATCTAATTTTTTTCAGTTCTTTATATGTATATGTTCAAGTTATAAGTCCTTTGTCTAAAGGACAATGGGTGATAACTTTTTTTACAATCTGTGCATTGTCTTTGCAGTCTGCTGGTGATTTCTTTTGTTGTGGAAAAGCTTTTTAATAGGATTGGAACCCAGTATTGATTCTCTGTATTATTTTCTGTGTGATTAGGGTTTGATTCATCAAACCTTTGCCTACACCTATGTCTTCAAGAGCTCTGCCTATTCTCTCTTTCAGATTTCTATTTTAATATTTAGTTTTTAAATACATTTTGTTTTTTGTTTCTAATGCATGATGATATATATGGGTCTAATTTTAGCCTTCAGCATGTGGAAAGCCATTTTTTCCAGCGCCATTTATTAAAGATGCCACCTTTCTTCCAGTGAGCATATTTGACCTCTTTGCAAATGATAATGTGGCTGAGTGTGTTTGGAATTGTGTCTGCATATTTTAGTTTGTCACATTGATTCTCAGGCCTGTCTTTTCACCCATACCATGCTGTTTGTATCACAGTATTTCTGTAGTATAATTTCCAGTCAGGGACTGTGATGTCCCGTATGTTGCCTTTGCTACCCAGAATTGCTTTCGCTATGCTAAGGCTCTTCGGTTTCCAAATGAATTTTAGGAATGTTTTCTCTAGTGCTGTGAGGTATGCTAATGGTGTTTTGTTGTATGTTATAAATCTGAGTGGAAAGAAATGACAGGAAGACTGGACTACTACAGCTTCAGAGGTCTCACTGAGATTAGTCTCTCTCTAAGCGAGCCCCAAGCCACCAAAACCGCTCACATTTATTGAGAGCTAAAGGCAGGCTAAAGAATGTTTGTAACTACTTTTGTGAACACAGAATACTCTATTTCCTTCAACCATTTGTCTAGCACTAACTTTACACAATGCTAGCTGATAACATCTTGGCAAGGGATCAAGGAACAGACAGGGCACCAGCAGGAGAAGTGTTACCTGCAGCCTTGAACCTGAGCTTGCCAGAATTTACAAGTGAGAGAGAGAGAGCAGTTTATTGCTCTTGGCTCCCTGGAGACATTAGGCTTCTGCCTCATATTGCTATATTTCTATAGTGTTTTGATCGGGATTGCCTGAAATCCGTAGGACGGTTTCGGGAGTGCTGCCATTTTCGCCATGGCGGTTCTGCCTCCCTAAGAGTCAAGCAGCGCCGCGGGTGTCGTGGTGTCATGCAAGATTCCCCTAAGAGTCAAGGATGTATTTCCACTTTCTGATATTCTGTTCAGTATCATCTTTCAACTTACTACATTTTTCAGTGGTTAGATCTTCTACATCCTTTGTCAGATTGACTCCAAGGTATTTTATTGTTTAGATGCTTTTGTGAAGGATTTGGCTTCCTTAATTTCTCCCTTATTTACTGTGTTGTACAGGAATGCTATTGATTTTTGAGTGTTAACTTTGTATCCAACTCCTCTACGAATCTGGCTATTAAGTCTAGAAGCCTTTTGGTGGAGGTTTTTTTGGGGGGAGGAGTGGTCTTTTATGTAGAGTATCATGTCATCTGCAAATAATGATAATCCATCTTATTCCTTTCCTCTCATTATTCGTTTTCTTTTTTCATGTCTGTTGCTCTCGCCAATATTTTCAGTACTATAGTGCATAAGAATGGCGATAGCGCACATCCTGGTCTTGTTCCTGACTTTAGTATGAAAGCTTTCAACTCCTGACCATTTAGTATGGTGTTGGCTGTTGGTTTTTCATACATGGCCTTTATCAGATTGAGATAAAGACCATCTATTCCATTTTTTAAATTTTATTGAGAAGCAAATACCAATGAGGCAGTTTACCAATGAGGCAGTTTCAAAGCTGATTAGTTTCACAGTTTCAGTAATTAATACAGTGCATATTGTTGTTTTCATAGTGGTTATTCATAGTACAAGTTGCAGACATGATATCTAAACACTATTAGTTCAAAACTTTCTTTTCATTGAACTAAGAGAAAGTAGCTGTATATCTATCCTAATATATATATATATATATATATATATATATATATATATATATATATATTCCTTCATCTATATCACCCTTTTTTGTTTTGTTTTGTCAGAGATGGGTATTCCATTGCCATTCAAATATTGTAGCTGTGTGAATTCAGCAAAATATCCCAATATAGTCCTGTAGTCCATAATAGTAGTGGGTTATCCGTAGGACAGGCTATGTCAGAAGTTGTTGACTTGAGCCTTTTACAGCTCAGCCTATTTATATGGCTTTACTATTTATACCTCATTTTTATACTTTTCTGCTGGATGGTTAAGACCAAGATAAAGCAAGATCTACATAGCAAGCAATGTAACTTTTGTATCTGAAAAGGTCAGTCAAATCCCCTCAGGATTTACCTTGAAACCCTGCACCACAGTTTGTAGATCCTTTGTCAGTGTCAGCCATGTGGATGAGTCATGACCATTGTTTGGCCAATTTGCTCTCTGTGAAAGCCTAAGAGAATGTTTGTAGGACTTTTATCATAAAAGGGTGTTGAACTTTATGAAATGCTTTTCCTGCATCTATTGAGATATCATGCAATTTTTGTCTCCTATGCTCTGTTGACAAGGTGTATTACATTTATTGATTCATATATGTTGGACCACACCTGAGTCCCTGAAAGGACTCCTACTTGGTCACGGTGTATGATATTCACAATTATTGGCTTCAGTCTGCTTGTTTGCCAGCATCTTGTTGAGAAGTTTTGCATCTGTGTTCATTAGGGGGCTGGCCTGTAGTTCTCTTTTTTTTTAGTTGTAAATTTCTCTGATTTAGGTATTATGGTAATACTTGTTTCTAGGAATGAGCTTGGGAGTGTTGCTTCACTTTCTATTTTACTGAAGGGTTTAAAGAATATTGGCATCAGAACCTCTCTAAATTTATTGTAGAATTTATTGCATCAGACATGGGCTTTTTTGTTTGTAGGTTTTTCATCACTTTTTAAATTTCATTGATGGATATTGGTTATTTAGAATTTTTATATCACTGCTAGTTACACTGGTGAGAGAATTTTGGAAGAAGAACCACCAGAAAATGATTAAAGGAAACTTTTGCCATCATCACGAGCAACTGAGCCTTTCCTGGAACTGTAATAGAAAAATAATTTTGTTTTCTTTTCATTTTTTAAGCAGGGATGGAACTCAGGACCTTCTGCTTGCCAGGTAGGTGCTTATGCCACTGAGCTACCTCCTGGCAGAAAAATAATTTTTAGCATTATTTTTTGCTTGCTCAGGCTGCCTTTAGGGCATATCTGGCAAGGCATGTGGAGCTGGGGGTCAAACCACTGTCCCCTTTGACTGACTGATTTTCCCACAGCAGGCACTTGAACAAGTGAGCTAATCTGAAAACCCCCAGAAAAATAATTTTTATCATCCTCAACACCACACCTAGCCATTGCTCATCCTGTGCTAAGCACCATGCAGAAAGAAAATAAATTTTGTCAGGCACATCAGAGGAAATGGAAAAGAATGTTTCAAAGCTCAAAGCTGCTAGATTGCAACAGAAAAGCTAGGAAATGGGAGTTTACATCCTAAAATCTACTTGTGTGTTTTTAGAATATACACAGAAAAATACATTACATGTAGTTTGAAATACAGCACCGCAAGTTACTATGGCAGCAGCTTTTTATCCTTATCAGTGAGCCATACTAACTAATTCAAAGTAAATATTTGAATAATTGAACATTCGGCTTATTTTTATTTCTCTTAATACTAAGTTGATCTTATGATGTGTGACAGCATTTCAATTTTTTTTAAAAGAATACACATTCTTTTTTGTGTTTCAAACTAAATACAAGAAGCTTCATACCAGACACGATGTTTTGCATACCATAAGGACTGTTATAAGGAAAATTTTAAAATTTAAACGGATTCAACAATTATATTACTTGCTTTCACATTTTAAAGGCATGGTTTTTTAAAAATCCACTTCCTGTTAGAGAAGCTGCATTTGGAGAAGTCCTTAAAGGATCTTTCTATACTTGATGCCAGTCCAAATATTGTAGCTACTTGAATTCAGCAAAATAACCCAATATAGTCCAATAGTCCATAATAGTAGTGAGTTACCAGCACAATGGGCAATTGTCCAAAGTTGTTGACTTGAGTCTTTCGCAGCTCAGCACATTAATATGGCTTTGCTTTTTATATCTTGTGGTTACACTTTTCTGCTGGACGGTTAAGACCAAGTTAAAGCAAGACCTACATAACTAAAAATGTAACATTGCTATCTGATAATGTCAGTCAGATCCCCTCAGGATTTATACTGGAATCATGTACTGACAAAACAAAACAAAAACATGAGCATATAAATAAAGGACAGTTTTATAGTGAAAAAATATATATGTATATACAAGATAGTTGGGATAGATATACAGCTGCTAGGGCCAGCCAAATAGCTCAGTGGATTAAAGTGCCTGCAAGCACTCCATGCCGGTCCCGCCGACAGGTTCCCTGAGATGGTGAGTGAGACGGGGCGCAGTGCTGCACACCTGTAACCTCAGCACTTGGGAGGCCGTAAACAGGAGAATCACTGCGAGTCAGACCTAGTAGTGACCCTGACAACCCTGTAGACCCTTCCTAAAAATACAGGAAAAAAGATATACAGCTACTTTCTCTTACTTCAATGAGAAGAAAGGTTTGTACTAATAGTGTTTAGACAAAATATCGTGTCTACATCTTGTCCTCTGAATAATGACTATGAAGACAACAATAAGCAGTGTATTAATTTTGTAACTATCCTACTAACCTGTTTTGAAACTGTTTCATTGCTATTTTATCTTTTTTCTCATTAAAATAAAAAATATTAAAATAAAAACAAAAAAGATCCACTTCCATTATTGATTTTGCAGCTAAGGGGCTATTTACAAAACCTCTCCCCTTTGGATATAGTACTGTACTATTTAAGGCAGGAAGCTATATGTATCTATGGGAACGTTTCTTTGACAGGAAGAGTGTTTTGTAAAACATGTTTTAAAGTAAAAATGTCATGAAACTTGAAAAAAATAACTCATATCTTCTTGATTCAGCTTTGGTAGTTCGTATGTATCCAAGAATCTGTCCATTTCATCTGTGCTTTCTATTTTGTTAGACTACGTCTCTCTAAGTAGACGTAGATGATCTTCAGCATTTCGACAGGATCTGTTGTGGTTTCACCCTTTTCATTCCCAGCTGCAAGAATTTGAGTCTTTTCTTCCCTTTCTTTATTTTGATGATATTGGCTAAAAGTTTACCAATTGTATTTAATCTCTCAAGAAGCCAACTTCTTAATTTTCTCATTCTTTGTGTCATTTTCTTACCCTCCATTGCATGAATTCTGGCTCTGATATTTATAATTTTTCTCACATGAGCTTTGGGCTTGACTTGTTCTTTTTCTGGAAGCTTGAGATTGACAATTCAAGGTTGTTTCCTTTAGCTCATTCTGTCTTCCTAATGTCAGTATTCATTGCTATAAATTTCCCTCTTAGTGCTGCTTTCCTTGCGTCCTCTAATTTCCCACATGTTGTAACAGCATTATCACTTAGTTATACATATTGTTTGCTTCTTAATTCATCTGTGACCCATTCGTTGTTCAGTACAGTGTTACTTAATTTTCACATATTTATGGAGTTTTGTGGTTTCTTTTGTCATTGACTTCCAGTTTCATTGCACTATGATCAATAATACGCCTGGAATAATTTCAATCCCTTTGCATTTACTTAAGCACGTTCTATGAGCTAGTACGTGGTCTATTCTGGAAAACCTATGTGCACTCCGGTGCTGTTGGATGGAGTACTCTGTAGGTTTATTCACAGGTGTGGTTCAATTCTGAAATTTCTTTTTCCCCACTTGTCATATCGCTTTTATTTACATTTTATCTGTTACATTATTTATTCAGTATAGAGAAATATGAATACATTCATGGGCTTCTCTTTTAATTTGGCAATTCCATGTTGTCCAATATTGGCTGCTTTTATAGTGAGTGTCCTACTCAACAAAAAACTGGTTGTCACAAACAGTTCTTGCTGCATTATTTTACTAATATAACACTAATGACATATTTGGCATTTTCTAATCAAAGAACCTAATTGTGAAAAAAAAAAAAACCTCAAGAGTAAACTACTGTCATCTGACTGAGGAAAATGCTTTTAAAAATACAAATTAATCCATTCTCCAAGAACAATTTTGAAGTCAGCATCTTAAAACATCTCAGTAACTAAGGCAAAAATGTTTACTCCTTATGAAGGGGCCACACTAAAGGAAAGTTAAGTGACAGAACTCAATGCACTGGATTCTGTATGCCCCAAAGGGGACCATATTAGCATTATTATGTTGGAGGAAAATTCATACTTAGAAGTCAGGTTTATTTTAAAAATAATTTTACATGTAAAACCAATGATCATCTTTTTGGACATAGTAATCTCAATAAATGAGTCAAATTCACAAATCAATGGTACAAAAATGCAGTATTTCCATTAATTTTAGTTGTAGTATACACAATGCACAGCAAGCTCCTATCTATCTTGTATGAAATACAGGTCAACAAATACCTTGTTAAAAACTGGAATCATGGGTAGCTGGGGAGATGGCTTAGTAGAATAAGCACTTCCCTGGCAAGCACAAGGACCTGAGTTCAATCCCCAGTTCCACCAAAAAAAAAAAAAAAAATTCAAGCCTAACCTGGGTAATTAAGCAACTTAGTCCTTGTCTCAAAAACTGGAACCAGGACTTATAAATGGTGCAGAAAATGCAAATACCAAAAAGAAAGTGCTTCCCATGATTGTCACAGCTCTAACAGACTTTTTTGTGCTCTCGTTCTTCCACCCACAGCTGCACCAAATATGTCATCTCTGGCTACCAAAGCAATTGTGAGTGGAGAGCAATCTCCCCATTCTGCTTAGGATGCTTTAGTAAGAGCTTCATTTCACTGAAAACAGGTGAAATAAAACCCAGGACTTTTCCCAAGGTATTGCTGTGCTTGGGCCCACTTCAACACCTCCTGGACCATTTAGGAGTTTGGTTTACTGAAATCCTTTGTCTCTCCTCTCTTGAACTTCTTCCAGTCCCTCTTGACACTCGTCTGGACTCCTCTTTAAGCCTTCCTACAGCATTCCGTTGCCAAAAGTGGCAAATAGTGCAGTTGCAACGCAGCCTGTGTGCACCGCAGGGACGGCTGTGGTGTCAGCCAGCGAAACAGACGAGCACGGCATGAGTGCTATGGCCAGCACGGTGCCAGCGAGCACAGTCGCCGGTGGTAGTGCATGGCTGTGACACCCACTCTGACCAAGTCTTGTCTCCCAGTTCAGATACAGTGATGATGGAGATGGCAGCAACGCATGCATGGATGAACCCTAAATTAGGTTGAGGATCTTCTTTACTGGCACGAACTGGGAAGCTGGGGTAAAGCCTTTCTCCGCCTGTGTGGCTTGGGCCCCTGCTCAGCCATGTGCTGCACCTGCAGCTGCTGGGCAGGCACTGGGGTGTCATTGCTTTGCGGGGTAAGGTCTGTGTGGGAGCTGGCCCAGACACCTGCCAGGGCCCAGAGCAGCGGGACCAGCAGCTGGGGTGCCCAGAGCAGCCACTTCCCCGACCTAGCCACCAGCCCACCATCAAGCTGCCACACATGGGCACTGCAGGAGGAAGCCCTAATACCTCATCATTGCCACCGCTCAGCGGGCAACCAGCACCATGCAGGAGGCATGAGAGCAGGCAGGGGGCTGGGGGCAGGCTGGCCGGCAGGGGCTGGCCCTGCAGTCTTCTGCTAGGCAGTTCTGGTATTTCTTTACTGACTTTTCTGTGTGTAGTTGATTTATTTGCCACATTGATTTGTTAAGGACCCCTATAACAATGTATTGCTGCTTATTAGATTTTTCATATCCATTAATATTTGTTTTATATAGTTGTGTGCTCTTGTATTTGGTGAATAGATATTTGCTAACTTGGAGTTTTCCATTAACAAGAATGTAGTAGCATTCTTTATCTCTTTTGGACTGTCTTGGAGTTCACATTGTCTGCAAATGGAGTAGCTCCCCCTTCTTCTTTCTGGCTTCCTGTCACACTAAGTACTGATTTCCATTCTTTGACTTTCAGTCTATGAATTTATTCTTGAGTTAAGTTTTCTTTTTTGTATGCAGCACATGTTGGATCCTGTTCCTTGATCCACTTGGCCAGTATATTATTTCCTTTGGTTGGTGAGTCGAGATCATTTACATTGCTGGTTATAAAACACACTCATTGACTTCTCCTCACACGATCCTCTGCTGTTGATTCCTTCGCTATCATCTCCTGTGTATAATTGCTTGCCCCGCCAGGCCTTTTCCTATTGGTGCTCTTGGATTTATGCAAGCTCTTATCTTTCTCTGTAACATCTTTCAGAATGTATTGTAGAGCTTTGGTCCCATGGTCATGACTTTCCTCAGTTGTTCTTTGTCATGGAAGTGTCTTATTTCTCCATTCATTCTGAAAAACAGTTTCATAGGGTTCTTCAATGTGGGTTGGAAGCAATTTTCTTTCAGTACTTGGAACACTTCACTCTAAGCTCTTTTTGACTGAAGAGTTTGTGTTGAGAAGTGTGTTTTAATTCTGATGGGATTTTCTTTATAGGTGATTTGTTTCTTTTCTCTAGTAGCTTTTAATATTCTGTTCTTTGCTGAAATCATGGAATCTTGATTATAATAAGCCTTCGTGTATACTTATGTTGGTCATGGTTAATTACGAAGTTCTGTACTCCTCACACATCTGTATGTCAAATTCTTTTTCCATATTTGGGACATTTTATGCCAGTAGTTTTGTGAACATCTTCTTTATGTCACTTGTGCTGGTTCTGGCTTTTTCTTTGACTCCAATCAATCTTATATTATTTTTGAATCATCTTACAGCTGTTGGATTATTTTTTTTCACAATCCTTTGTTATTTTTAAAAAGATCTACCTTTTTGTGATTACTATCTGAAATCCTGTCTTCTATGTCTGAAATTCTGTCTTCACTTTCATCATGCAAATTTTCCAACTTTGGGTGGAATTTTGTGTTTAGTACAGGATCTATAGGATCTACATGGTCTCACTACACAACTCAGACTTGTGATTCTCCTATTTCAGCCTCCAAAGTTCTGGGATTACAGATGCACAGTGCCATGCCCAGCCTCAATCCCTGACTCATCACACCTCTGGGGCAGGGCTGGCATGGCAGGCCAGGGATCAAGCTCCAGCTCCTGCATCTGCCTAAGCAGGCACTTTAATCTGCAGAGCTGTCTGCTAGCCCTTGAGTGGAATTTTTAATTTCCTGGATATCTGTTTGAATCTGTTTCACGGATTCAATTTCTTTCCTATGTCAGATACCATAGCTTCCATCATTTTCCTATGTTTCTCAATTTTTTCTTTGTCTATTCTAGACTTGTAGAGTTAGTCTTTCATTATGGACATCATCCCCTTGTTTACCCAAGAGATTATCTCTAATCTGATTTCCCCTATAATCTCATGCACCTGATTTGAACTTCTGCAACTGTCATTTCAGAAATCTTAGGTGAGTTGCCCCATTTTCTTCTTGTCCCGCACTTGTGCTGGGAGGGCTGGAGGGCTGGGTTGGTTCTGTTTCTGGGTCTTGTACAAGTGGGAGGGTAGGAGGGGCTGTGCTGTTTCATCAGCAGCCCAGTGGCTGGTAACCTTGTTGTAGGTAGAGGTTCCACCAGTGGTTATGGTGCTCCACCAGGAAAGAGAGAAGGAAAACAGGAGGAGGGGGAGGAGGGAGGGGAGGAGGAAGAGGAGGCAGAGGCGGGGGGAAGGGACTAGTCAGTTGTCTCTGTGCCAGCAAAATTTGTTGCTGGGCCACCATGTCCTCTGCTCACAGAAAGCCAGTAGAGGTGAGGGGCCTTGTATTCTGGGTCTGTTCTGCATGTATGGGGCTGGCCACGTGTTCACAGTCTCTCTGGGGAGGCATGGCTTCTTGGAAATAGTGGCTCCCACTCGGATCCCTCTGGCAAGAAACCCATGAGCAGTCCTGTGGGCTGGCCTAGCATTTTATAAAGTCCTGTGCAAGTCTCTTATTTGAGATTAATTTTGCCCTCAGGATGAATGTCCCTCCATTTCTTCCAATTACTGGTGTTTTTTAGTTGCTTTCTTCTGAGAAGCTCCAGTGTGAGTCCCCTGTTATGCAGCTACCTTGAATCCTCCTCAGAGCCGTATTTCTACCAGTGAGAAAAACCACTTAAAGGGCCTTCTCACAGATACAGAAACACTGGCGAGGACCAAAGCAGGAAGGCAGGAGGATTCTGTGCTTGAGCTTCCCACTGCTTGCTGCAGTTTTATCCTCTGTGAACTGAGCACAGGAAAATTCCCCACATCAGGTCTTGTGTGCGTGCCAATTGCAATCGAGCTTTCTGACAAGTGTTGAGCCGAGGCCTGCGCCCCTCCACCTGTCAGTGGCCGTGCCCCTGGCTCCTGCCCCCCACCTGGCCCTCACAGAGCAGAACGCTGGGCCTGCAGTCCCACACCGCTGAGCAATTAGCGAACACATTCACAATGATAAGGATGCGAGCTCACTTCAGCAGCACATATACTAAAAAATTTGAACGATACAGAGAATAGCAGCATGGCCCCTGCGCAAGGATGACATGCAAATTCGTATTCACTGATTAGAGACAACTGCTATAATAATGCCTATAAGGATAATATCATGTATGCTCCTTGTACGACACCAAAACATTACGAAAACAGTTTGCAGTGTTTTAGTTTATAGAATCTGTCCTGTTAATTTGTCTTGAAACTGTCTCATTGCTATTTGTTCTTTAATTAAAAAAAAAAAAAACAATGATAAGGATGAGTGAGGACATGCTTTTGCAGTTTTCTGAGAGCCTACTCTATACGAAAAGCCTTTCAGAGCGCGGCCAGCTGTGGGTCAGTTGGGCGAGTCACAGCACCAAAATGGAATAGAACAGCGAATCCCCACTACCCCAGTTACCAGGGTAAGTGCAGCTTCAGGTGTATCCACGTGTGTGACCCCTTCACGTGGGTCTGTACCCATGGCCACGCTGAAACCAATGTCCATGTCCTTACTAAGTCTCCATCTGTACTTCCATGATAGTATATAAGGGGGTGTGTGGGGAAGAAAGCATGGTAGGAAGGAAGGAAGAGGCTAAATTAAAGGAGAGGAAATAGCATGGAGCTTAAGAACCAGCACAGTGGTGCATGCCTCTAATGGTGGGAGGCTGAGATGGGAGGATTGCTGTGAGTCCTGAGCTGGGTATGGAGACTGTGTACCAAACACATGAGTAAATAATAAATATTTTTAACTACAAAAAAACAACAAAACCAACATCAGCCGGGAGGGCAGCTGCCTGTCTGGGATTACCACTGATCACTTAGAGCCCACACCTGTGACTTCAGTTCTCCTGAGGGCAGGACACCTGCTGTGACAGCGTCTGTCTCTGAAGGTCTTAAGGTCTTCGCAGTTGACTCACAGCACACAAAGCCCCTATCAAGCCGGTGTTACCCGTGACACCCCAGGGGTCTAAGCACACCCCTGGCCCTGGCAGACAGCCATATTTATTTTGCCCTAACAACAGTCTGCTGCTCGAGTCAGCCCTTCCCTGAGGTGAGGGGCTGGCAAACCAGGGGCCTGCTATCTAAAAATGACTTTTGCAGTTTCAAGTGGTTGAAACAGATTAAAAGCAGCATGAATCTTTTTTTTGCATAAGTATGTGATTGTTTATTTTAAACAACTTTCCAACTCTTCCAGTGCTTTAACAGGCTTTCCTTCACTTTCAGCTCAGACAGATGTCAACCCATGTTTGGTATTTTATTTTAACCACTATGTATGCTATTTTAGTAACATTTTTCTTAATTAATACCAGAACCAAATATGTCAACCAATAGGCCGTATAGATTCACATTATTTTCTTGGTAGCTATAGTGTTGCTGACAGATTCTGGAATTGATTTGACGCTGGATGCTATTTCAGGCACTACCTCCAACAAGCTGCTGCATGACTTAGGCAAAACAAGACACCGCGGAGGCCTACTTTCTTGTCTATAAAATAAAGACCTAAGTTAGTGGCATCGAGTTGTATGTCTCTATAAAATTCCACAATGATGTCTATCAGTTCCACCTACTCTTGCTTCATCTCTATTTTCCACTTATTTGCTATACAGCCTAATAGTCCACACAAATAAACCTAAATTCTTCTTTTTTGAACTTTTTAATTTTTGTTTTATTGAAGTACAAATATCAATGAGGCAGTTTTAAGATACCTTAACAAGATGGATTTGATAAATTAATACATTGCAAACTGTTTTCATATTGTTTGGTATCATAGAAGGTGCATACATGATATTATACTTACAGACATTATTATACCGTATGTCTCTTATCAGTAAATTAAGAGTGTAGCTGTTTGTGCATCTTATTTTTTATACCTGAATTACATCAAAGATTCAATAGTTAATACTTTCTATCTTGTTATTTTCCTAGTGGTTGTCCTAAACCTAAATTCTTTAAAAAATAAAATCAAAGCATTCTTAGTTCAATATATCTGCACTAATAGAAAAAAAAGCTTCAATTGACTTTCTATTTCTACCTCTTTAAAGTCACTGATAAAGTCACACCTGAAAAAGAAGTGCATTTAGAAACACAGAAGAGACCTTTCAATGACAAAAAGTATGCAATGGTTGTGAAAATCTACTGTGCACTTTCCCAAGATCAGAAGAATGAAAGACAGTGTGAAAATGTCAATCTTCAAATATATGCTTTAACAAAAACCCTCCTAAGCAGTAGAAGCATCATTGAAAAATATGTATTTTTATGTACCTGAACACTGGCTACAACAAAAAAAAGTGGAGGTGGCAGAAAAATAAGATGAAACCTTCCAGGCTTTCTAGACAAAAATGCATGGACACCCAAATTCAAAATTAAACTTCTGAAACAGCTGATTTAAAATCAAATGAGCATTTCTAACAGTTGACAAGAGTGTAAAACTGACTTTTTTTCTCTTGTAGGTGAGATATGGCATTTCTTAATAATAATAGCTGAATATTCACCTAAGAAAAAAAAGCAGGGGCACTGCCATTCATATGGCCTCACCTAAGCCACGGGCACAGGACAGACACCTCCGTTACTGCGATGGCCTCGCGTCTGAGCACCTCACATCTAGGCTGCTCCAGCAGTTGCCCAGTGCTGCTGCAGCAGCGGCTCTGAAGTGCAGCGGCCGTGGTTCTCTCACTCACGTGGCTGAGCTTCCTCAAGTGAGCCCCAGCTGTGGGCTGACGCTGATGGGTGAAGACTGCTCCAAATTTGTCCCTTTGAAAATGTATGATCCGAGTCAACACTAAATAGAAATACATTACACTGTGTGCTTTTTAACAAGGAATGACTAACTTTCCTTGTTACTGGGAAAATAAACCCTCATAATGACATTTACTACCTGTACTATCACTGATAAGCTATGTGGACTTAAATATGTAGGCAAAAAATGAGAACCATTATGATTTTAGTGAAGAAACAAAAAGCTACAGGAAGAAGTTAGGTGAACGTGGCATGGCGCAGGTCCCAAAGATTACACTACTATTCTGTACCTGATTTTTAACACAAAGGCACCTAGATACAATTCTGTGGCTATTTCATGTAACAGAAAGATCCAAAGCAAACGTTGGCAAGCTTAGCCATCAAAGACAACTGCTGGGCTAAGCCCCACGTCCCATGAGCTAAAGTGCATCTGCAGAGCCCCAGGCGTCCTGGGGTGGGCCCCATGCACCCACTGCTTCGCTCACTGCTGGTCAGGCGGGACAGTAATTTTGTTTTCAAAAACTAAATATTTTATACAGTGAACTACAGGAAAAAGTCCTACAGAATTAAGACAGCCTCATTATTTTTAAATACTGAAAATGTAAAAGGCCACACAAATTAAGAACTGCATTTGTAGAGACCGCCCTTGCTGTGCTCTCTAAATCTCTATAAGAGAAGCAAGTATTTCCCCATGTCATTTGGCAGCAGACTCGAAAGCACAAGTTGCAGGGCTGTAAGAGTTCATTACAATGATGTTTTTAAAACTAAATTACTCAGTATCTTGTATTGTTATTACGCTCATAGATTGCCCGGAATATATCTACAGCACCGCAGCCAGGGTGACTGCAACAGAAGGGTGGACAGGTCTACAAAGCGTCCCATCTCCTTAGGAATGTTTTCATAGAGGAACACCAACAACTGCAACTCAAATCCGATTACATATGCTTAACAATTATTTAAACCTTATAGAAAGTTAAATCTAACCCTCACCACTACATATCTGCAAGGAACCAGAAAAGGATTTATAGTACACAAAGTCTTGACAGTTGTTGCATTCCACTTTGAAATCACTGAGCTAAAACAGCATTTTTCCAAGATTTAAAGAAAAATAGGCTCTATCCGGCTTTGCTAGGGGCTCTATCCCGCTTTGCTACGGGAGGTGAGTCCGACCGCGGCGGCACTGGCGACTGAGGAGACAGGAAGCCGGGTGGGAGGAGGGGGGAGATGGAGCAGCCTTGAGCCCTGCAGGGGCCGTCGCGCGGGGGACCCACCCGCTCCCCCCAACCCTCCTCAGCAGAAGCAGCCGGCGGCAGGGGCAGGACTCAGTTCGCTTCAGACCGTACCCCGCCCGCCTCCCGGGGCTCCTATTTTTTGGCCCCGGGACCCTAACCTCCTCCCGGGGTGGTTCCCTCTGTCTGGGCCTCAGAGTGCTGCCCACCTCTCTTTCGTTCCTCCCTTCACCTCCTTACCTTCACTTTCGCCCCGGCTCTCCTCCGCCCTGTCACCTTCTGTCTTCACTGTGCTCCTCCAGCCTCCTTCCCTGGCTCATTTCTGCCCAGGAAAGTTTGGTGGTTACTCCCCCCCTCCCCCAATCAGGTCAGCGAACTAGGAGTAGGGGGAGATGTAGGAAGGCCTGAGAGTTCGGGGGGGGGGGAAGCTGGAAGCTAGTTACCTGAAAATTTCCTATCTTTTTTAAATTGTGTTTTTGAGGAGGTGGTGTTGTTTAGAAAAGGATGTGGGAATGGAAGGGGTGGACGAGTCATCCCTCTTACAGGATTGCAAGGGTGGTGTGTTGCCTGAGCCTTCTCCTGTGTGGGGTTCAGGATCGGGAGGTTTGGCCTTTATTCCCACATTCAAAGTTGGAACCTCCCCCAAATGAAGAATGGAGTTTTAGTACCCACTTGTGGCAGGAATCCTGGGGGGAAGGGGGTCCTTTTTTCCTTTTTCTTTTTTCTGTTTTAATTTTTTCTTTTCATTTGGCAACCCACACCCTTCCACACACAACTCACCCAAAAACCGAACACCAAGATCCTTTCATTTGAATTGACTGATGAAGACATAAAGCCAGTTACACTCTGTTTTTTCAGGTGGAGTGAGTGGTTTTTCTTCATTCTTAAATGGCCAAATGACAGCTTGACCCAGTTTGCTTTCCAGTCAAAGGGCATTTTCTTGAATGTCTCTTTGTGGCGCAAGACCCCACGCAAAAATGACGGCGGCTTACAATGGCGGTACATCTGCAGCAGCAGCAGGTCACCACCATCGCCATCATCATCACCTCCCACACCTTCCTCCTCCTCACCTTCACCACCACCGCCCCCCTCAACACCATACCTCTTCTGCAGCGGCCGCAGCTGCAGCCGTGTTAAACCCTGGGCAACAGCAGCCACATTTCCCGTCACCTGCACCGGGTTGGGCTCCTGGACCAGCTGCGCAGCCCCAGCTCAGGCACAGGCTGCTGCGGCTGCTACAGTTAAGGCGCACCATGTCAGCACCCACACCATCCACAGCAGCAGCTGGATATTGAGCCGGAGAGACCTACTGGATATGGAGCCTTTGGTGTCTGGTCAGTAACAGATCCAAGAGAGGGGGTAGGGAGGCGGGGCATGCCACCTAATGATCAAGCCCTATAATTAGCTTCTCATTAGAGCCGTGATGGTGATGTGTGCTGTCTAAACTCCAATGTTGTGGGTAGAGAGAATGAGTTTGTGACTAGGAGAGACTAAATTTTTGTTTTCCTTACCCAGTATAAATATATATTTAATCTATTTTTATTAGGAGTTTTTCTGCTCTTTCTTACATAAAAGAACCCCAAGCATGCATTTTCTATGTGTGTAAATAATTCATTTCTGGGCTAATTTCAAGAGAATCCTAACATTGCTGTTTAGAGAGAGAACTAGCTTGCACATTTTAGGTCTGTGAAATTTTGTGAGACTTTTCCTGCACTGGACAGTGAAAAATAATAAATAAAAGACAATAACAAATTTTTAAAAAATTTAAAGCCACAAAAAAAAAGGCACATAGGGATTTATGTCAAATGTGTTTGTGTCCTTAGGCAAAGCTGTGGGGGTCTTGAAATGTCACAGTACTAAATAACTCATTACTTTTGACAAAGTCTTTTTTCTGTTGGAACACTGAATTCTTCTGTGCACATGTATATATGAACACAAATTGAAGGCCTCTACCTCCTGGAGTTACACAGCTTGGCTTGTTTACCTCCACATGCTGATGATGACTATTTTTTAAGTTCAATGTGGAGACTTGAAACTTGAATGTCCCTTCCAACTTTTATATTAAAAATAAAAAGACAAGAAAATTGAAGATCATTTTTCACCTGTACAAGGAGTACTAATGGATTGTCTTAAAATTGGTCTAGGAAAGAACCTTGGTGTGTGTTATGGACAATTAACAGCTAAAGTTATTGTAAGTTATCTGTATTTAGCAGAGTATTTTCATCTTGATTGATCTGAGCTGAATTTGAAGACTATTAATAAGTTATGTTTGGAAGTTTTAACTTCAATGAAGTAATTATTTGCTGTGAAAGACACAAACATGAATTACTAAACAAATATGGTGCAATATCTTTGTTTTTTTTTTAATGAGGCTCCTGAGAATCAACCCAATTGAAGCATTTCAATTCACTTGAATGAGAAATGTGTTTCAAAAGAGCCTGAGAAGACACTGGTGTGAAAGGTACAATCTCAGAGGTTGGTCAGTTACCGTGGCACACTTTCTGATCACTTTGAACAATGTAGATTTGAAGTACAGTGGTGAAAATATTAAATGTGACATTTAAAAAAAAAAGAAAAGAAAAATAGATTTTATAAAAGAGATATATTCTTTTTAATCAATGAATACCTTGTTTTTGTTACTAACAAGTTATACTTTTTCTCACTATAATTCACTCTGATCAAAGAAATATTTCTCTTTTCACTCCTAATAAATGCTACATTTTCAAGACTAAAGGAGTATCAGTAGGCATTTTTTTCTTGATTTGTTTGTCTCTAAAATATGTCAAGTAAGCTTTTAAAGATTCAGAGAGGGGCAGCTTCACGATTTTTTCTCTGAGTAAATTCTGAGGCGGCTCCTCTGGCTTCGTGGCTTCGATATGGTCTTTCTCTTCCTCCTCTTTGTTGTCTTCTTCCATTTTCTCGTCCTCCTCACTGTCTAGAGGCTGGGGGATCAGCTGGTTACCTACAAACACGCAAGTGTTGATCCTCTGCGTCACTCTCTTTCTTTTCCTCTCGGGTGGAGCCCTCTGAGGAATCCCCTTGGCTTGCGTGTCATCCTTGATGAAATTCCTCAGCGTGCGGCGGATGTAAATGCGAGCCACGTCCTGCAGGTTCCTGACGGCACAGGGGGAGCCCCACGGAATCTGACTGGCCGCTATCGTTCTTTCTGGGCTGCACCAGTGGAGCAAATGAAACAGCAAGGATGTTTTTGCTTTCCCACGTGTCTTGTCCAGTTTGCATAATCTGCGTCAACTGGTCCTCTATAGGCATAACCGGTATGCCTCCAACTTTCAGTCGTATTTTCATGGTCTTTCTGGACCCCAGCTCCACCATAAATTCGATCATACTGATGACTGTCAGATGCTATCTGGAGGCAATTATCGACCACAAATGCAGGTTCACAGAACTCAAATTTATCAAAGCTATCACTAGTTTTGATGAAACTCTCCAGCTTTTCCTTGGAATATTCCACCACATCTGAATGAAGTTCAATTCTATGATTTATCCCAAAAGGACCTAAAATTAAGCCCACCATTGTACTTAAATATCCGGTTCCACTTCCACTTCCCAGGTTAAGAAAAGACAATCCCGGCTGCAGTTTGAGCGCTTCCATGACTTCGGAGTAAATGCGAGGCGCCGAGAGGCGCATGTTCCCCTGCTCCCAGGCCAAGTCTTTGTGGGCGTTCTCTGTGGCCCTCCAGGCAGCGTTCTCCCCGGTCAATGGCGCGAGAGGCCTGCTCCGCTCTCCGCGCGGATGTGCTGCGCTGCTTTCAGGTTATCGATCAAGTGGTCATTGTCCTCCCCCGCGCTCACAGCTCCTCCCATGATAGCATTCAAATCAAATCATAAATTTAAAAATGTAATAAAATCAGTAGAAATGACTTCCAATAGTGTACTGTGATTTAATATTGCACTTAATTTCCAAATTTAAATTAACCCTGTGGCGCGGCGCGGCGCGGCAGCCGGGCGCTAGGACTCCCAGAGCTCGCGGAGGCGGCGCCCCTACCGCGACGCCGCCACAGCAGCATGAGTTTTTGAGACATATGACCATGATATAACACTCAGGCTTCAGTGAGGGTTTCTGTGGGACGCTGCCGTGGGCTTGCTCTCTTCTCGTCTGCTGCCCTTCTCCAACAGTGGACGAAGTGGAGACCCGGTCATTATGGGGTTGGGATCTGGTCATTCCTGGAAACTGCAGGCTGAGCCCGGCCCGGGAAAGGAGAGAAGCCCGGGGGCCTCGGAGCTACACGGGGGGAGTAGGGGCGGACTCCGTGTTGGGCTTAGGGTTGGCATCAGGTTTGCACTGCGATCAGATCAGGATCCGCCCAGCGTCGTGCGTGTCCCCTGCATTCGTGCCAGCGCGAACCGGGCTGCGGCGTGGACCTCGCGGTTTCTCAGGCTGTAGATGAGCGGGTTTAGGACGGGTGTGACCACGAGGTATAACACGGCCACCAGCTTGTGGCGCCGGGCGGGGAGGGCGCGCGAGGCTCGCGGGCGCAGGTACTCGGCACTCACCGTGCCGTAGAAGAGCCCCACCACGGCCAGGTGCGCCCCGCAGGTGGACAGCGCCTTGCGGCGGCTCTGTGTGGACCGCAGCCTGCGCACAGCCGCCAGGATCAGCGCGTAGGAGGCGACGATGAAGGCCAAGGGCAGCAGCAGGATGGGCACACCCAGCGCGTACACCAGCCTGTGGTTGGCGGCCGTGTCGGCGCAGGCGGCGTTCAGCACGGCCGGCAGCTCGCAGAAGAAGTGGTCCACGGCCGGCCTCGCGCCGCAGAAGGGCAGTCGCAGCGCCGCCACCGCGTGTGGCACCGACAGCGCAAAGCCCAGCGTCCAGGCGGCCGCGGCCAGGGCGGCGCAGCGTGGCGCAGTGACTAGGGCACCGTAGCGCAGCGGCCGGCACACGGCCAGGCAGCGGTCCAGCGCCATGGCAGCCAGGAGCAGCGCCTCGCAGCTGCCCAGCGAGATGCCCACGTACAGCTGAGCCCCGCAGCGCACGCGCGACAGGCAGGCCCTGCGCGCAGCCATGTGCGCCAGTGCCTGCGGCAGCGTGGTGCTCACGTAGGCCGCGTCCAGCAGCGCTAGGTTCGCCAGCAGGCGGTACATGGGCCGGTGCAGCCGCCGGTCCAGCGCGATGAGGGCCACCAGCGCGCCGTTGCCCAGCACCGTGGCCGCGTAGGCCAGCAGCAGCGACACCCAGAGCAGAGGGCGCAAGGCGGATGGCGCCCACAGCCCCAGCAGCTCGAAGTCCACGCTCCCGGATACATTGCACGACGCACTCATCCTGCAGAGAGAGCACAAGCAGGTCAGGGCCGCGCGGCCGCCTTCGCGTCCCTCCTCCTCACTCGCAGTCCTCCTGCCTCCCTGCCTCTTTGCCGGCTCTGTCCCTGCTGCCTGCTGCTGCGGGGCCCTGAGGCGCAGCTTCGGAGCCCGGTTCTCATTTCAGCCCTGTGCTGTGTCGCTGTGTGTAAGCGGCTCTGCTCCCAGCTTCGGGGCCTTCTTTCTGTCTGGCTTCGTCCATCTGGTCCAGGTCTTTCAATCTTCCTCCTCCTCCTCCTCCTCCTCCTCCTCTTCCTCCTTCTTTTCATCCTCCTGCTCATCTTACCTGTCTCCCCATTGCTGCACCCCACTCCTATTTCCTCTCTTCTCCCTTCCCCACCTCCCCTCCGTTTTCATCAACATCTGCAGACTGGATCTCTCTCTGTGTCTGTCTCTGTCTCTGTCTGTCTCTCTCTCTGTCTCTCTCTCTGTCTCTGTCTCTCTCTCTCTCTCTCTGTCTCTTTCTCTCTGTCTCTCTCTCTGTCTCTGTCTCTCTCTCTCTGTCTCTTTCTCTCTGTCTCTCTCTCTCTCTGTCTCTCTCTCACTCTCTCTCTCTCTGTCTCTCTCTCTGTCCATCTCCTGTGTCCCTGCTCCAGCGTGGAGTCAGCCTTATCTAAGTCCTGGGAAGATGCAGGATCCTCACCCCCTCGCCCATGGCGCTGCAGCTGTGGCCTGGGTGTAGCCACAGAGCTGGATGTGGGCCACGTGTGGAGTCCCTGGCACCCACCCCCCCGCCCCCCACCCACAGTCAGTGGCTCGGTGCTCAAGCCCAAACCAGCAACTGATGCACCTGCAGCCCAACTCCCTGCTTCTCTCTACTCTGCTTCTTCCATGGCATCACCCTTTAGCTGACCGCTGTCCCCACTCTGCTGAGCATTCACAGCCTGTGTGCAAGGCTGTGCGTGAAGTCCTGGAGGCCAGGATCCTGTCCCGAGAGGAGGATCACTGTCTGCAGAGCTGCACCACCAGGACCAGCCTGAGGCCAGAGCCGGAGCCTGGGTTCCACGTCTGGCCCCTCCTGCCTTCTAACTCCTCTGAGCCCTCTCCTCTGGTGCCAAGTTTTTCTCCTAGCACCTGGATTCCACTTTGTCTCCTCCTAACCGGCCCACACTCCCTTTCTTCATCTCTGTCCTTCACTGATTACCCCGTTGTGTGTTCTCTCTGTCCACCCAGCTCTGCCTATACCTGTGTCTCCTGTCACACCTCCCTCACCCACTTCTGGCCCTTCCTCTTCTCCCCATCTGTCTCCCTTTCCCTCCCTGCCTTGTGTCTGTCTTGCTCATTACCATCTACATGACCGTCTTCCTCTCCCCACCATCATTCCTCCTACTCCTCCTCATCTCACCACCCTTTCTTCCTCTCTGTCCTCCTCCTCCTCCTGTGATCCTCCTTCCTTTCTCTCCCTCAGTACCAGCAGTGGGACTCAGTCTACTGTGGTTGATAGCTGCAGTCCAGACCCAGAATCGGATCCTCATCCCTCTGCAGTGGGTCTGGAAGGAACAGACACCTGCAGTCTGCTCATGGGTGACCCGGCCACTGCCCTGCACAGGAGCCTCCACCCCAGGGCACAGAGGGCCCCTCCCTGCCCTGAAAGTGCCTCTCACCACCAGGACCCAGAGCCTGGCCTTGGGAGGTACCCAGAAGACATTGGTCAAAATTAGAACCCAGCAGCTGAGAGGGCCTCAGGACAGTTCCTGCCCCTGTTGCAGAGAAACAGCTCAGCCTCTGCTATTTGGTTTCTGCCCTGGTGAGACCAGGACAGTCCCCATCCTTAACTTCAAAAAAATAGGTGCTCATATACATGGCCCCTGGGAGAATGCCTGTCCTGGGGACACTGGCCCTACTTGTGGCCCCCATTCCCGATTTGTGGTCATGGGGACCGAGACCACCGATGTTTCTGGGTTCTGTGTATCGATCGGGAGCCTGCCCAGGCTGCTTCTTTTCTGCCAGTCTTATGTGCCCCCCCTTTAGAGTGAACAGAAGGAAAAAAACTGTTCCCAAGAGATGTTCTGCAATTCACTTGGGCATGCAGAGTAGGGGGGCTCAATCCTTGGATCAGTTCTAGGTGCCTAGAGGAAAGCAGAGTGCTCGGTGTGCTTTTGAGGCCATGATAGAGCTCAAGGGCTGAGAGAACCAAATGCATCTGCACAAGTGACAGCAAGGCCCGAGGAAGAGGCTTGTTCAAACACTTGATGGGATTTCTTGCCAAAGACTATCCGTGAATCTTCCTGAGACCACAGGATGTGGCTGCAGAAAATGGGTGGGTCTCGGTGAGGAGCAGCTCTGTTCTTCTGGGAGTCTATGGGTCCTGTCCCCTCTCCTGTTCCCTGTGCCTCTCCTCCCTAAGCCGCCACCACTGCTCCAGTGCCACCACCCAGCACAACCCAGTGGCTCTCATACTCAGCATACTCAGCAGCAGCTCCCCCCCCCCAATGAGGAATCCTTCAGATTGTTGAAGATTTACAGATCCAGAACCAAGAGGAAACTCCCCAACAAGCCTAGATGTTCCTTCACAGGGACAACCTGGCTGGCTTCTGGAGCACCTGCACACACATCCGCAGACCTGCACTGAGCAATCCACCCTGCAGTGTGCACTCACTGAATGCTTCAAAGGCAAGGGCCAGAGGCTGGAGCATGGAGTGTGGGGGCAGGAAGATGCAGGTGAGGGGACAGCCAGCAAGGCCCAGGCCATGGGCCACTGGAGGTCACCAAAAGTGGCAGCTGGGAGTCATGTATTCTGGGATCCACAAACCTTTCAGCAATCTGGAGAAAGCTGTGGATTCTGGTCCCCAGCATGAGTGCAGGTCCTGATCCTAGACACATTGTCCACACAGTTGTGAGAGCAAACTGTAGAATTTCATGAACCTGAAGTTAAAACTGCTTGTCCACAAACACACCCAATTTCTGGAAGGGAACTTAGTTTCTTTGAGTTGCTCTGTTTTTCAGGACCTTGTGGCATCCTCTCTGATAAGCACCCAGCGCTTGGAAGAGGGACCATGGTCAGTCCTGAGCTATGAGGGGAACCAATGTTCTGCATGGCTATGAGCCACCCGGCATCAGGGGTGTGAGGAGGCTGAGCAGGTGGTGATGGCAGAATGTTTACTGGGGCAAAAATATCTTTGAGGAAATGAATGCAACCCCCAGAAAGTGCTCCCTTCTCAAGCCCAGTGGGGGCCACTGCAGATGGGACCTCTGAGGCCCAGAACATCATGCTGCCTACTGTGGGTCTCCAAGAATATGTGACCCCCACAGGCTTCCATGCCACAGAAGTGCCTCACCTCCCGTCCTTCACAGTGCAGCAAAATCCAAGCTTCTCCTCATCATCATGGCGGGCAGACACTTCCCAAGGCCAAAGTGGGTGGAAAGTCCAAGGCTCCTGATGCCTGAGCTCAGGAGTGAAGGGGACATCAAGATGTCCCAACTGGACTCACCCCAGGATGCGCTAAATCCTCACCTGGTCCCCTCGAGAGCCCAACACAAAGGGACCAGGAGAGTCGCCGCCAGGCTCTCGCTCTGATCACATCCAGGACAGGGCTTGGAGCCACGCTGGCTCCCACAGGATCTGTAATTGGCCATGGCTAATGAGGCTTTGGTGGGGAGAGGTTGGCTCCAGATCATAGGCTGCTACATGTCCCCCGGGGCCCACCTAACCTCTCTGGCTCTCTGGGTGTGAAAACTAGAGCCTTCCTTTTCTTCCTTTCCCCTTTGCTTCTTGGCTCTTTCTAAATATCCCCCAGCCCATTCCTTGGGAGGTCTCTTCTCTGTTCCTATCCATCTTCTCTCCCTTCCCTTTGGGTATCTGCTCTGCTTACCTTGTCTTTCTCTGCATCTCTGCCATCAAGTTCCTGTCCTACATCAGCTTTGCTCCTTTGCTAGGTCACTTTTTTTTGTGTTTAGTCCTGTCAAAGATAGGTAGTCTATTGTCATTCAATTATTATAGGTGCTTGAATTCAGCAAAACAATGCAACACAGTCCAGCAGTCCACAATAATAGTAGGTTATCCGAAGAAGTTCTTGACTCTCTGGAGCCATTTACAGCTCAGTTTATTATTATGGCCTTATTTTATATACCTTGTTTTTATACTTCTCTGCTGGATGGTTAAGACTGAGACAAAGCAAGATCTATATAACAAAAAATGTAACTTTTGTATCTGATGAGGTCAGTCAAGTCTCCTCAGGATTTATCCTGTAACCCTGTACCTCACTCTGTAGATCCTTTGTCAGTGTCAGCCATGTGGATGAGTCACGGCCAGTGCTTGACCAGTTCGCTCTCTGTGAAAGCCTGAGAGAAGGTTTTCTTTCCATGTGACTCTCCTTAGGCACACTATAGATCATCAATCATATTCCTGTGTGGCTCCATAATCTCCTTGATCAGAAAATTTGGGGCACAACTGGGTTCCATGATGTTTCAGTACAGGTTCTCCTATGTTCTGAGTCTTCACTGACTTTGAAAGTCTAGGGCCAAACTGTTGGCTGACCTTGCGGCCCTTCCATTTCTCCAATTTTTCATCTGAAAACTTGGGTTGCTAACCATCCAAAAGAGAAGCTGATAATTACCCTGCAACATATGCAGCTCAGTTTCCCCTATCTGACTAAATTATTTTTAGTTGTTGTTATACATTTCTATTTGTATTTCTTCTTTTGATTTCTTATACTAGGGAGACTATACGATATTTGCACATGAGTATCTGGTTTATTTCACTTATGACTATATGTTCAAGTGGCATCCAATAAAACATAAATACTTCAAGTTTATCATTCTTTATAGCTGAGTAATACTCCATTGTATAGAAATACCACATCTTTTTCAACCATTCTTCATGTGATGGACATCTTGGTTGTTTCCAAGATTTTGCTATCACACATTGTGCTGCTATAAACATAGGTACACATATATCTCTATGATACAATGTATCCAGATCCTTTGGGAAAATTCGCAGTAGGGGGATAGCTGGCTTGAATGGGATTTCTAGTCCTACTCTTTTG
>PVKA01016704.1:0-10082 GCA_004027165.1 Ctenomys sociabilis | reverse complement strand
AAAAAGGGCTCCCTTTTTCCCAAAACCTCTCCAACATTTGTTGTTGGGTGATTTCTTTATGATACCTATTCTTTCTGGAGTGAGATGGCATCTCAGTATGGTTTTAACTTGCATTTCACGGATGGCTAGCGATGTGGTGCATTTTTTCATATATTTATTCACTTCTTTAATTTCATCCTCTGAGAAGTATGTATTCATCTCAGATGCCCATTTCTGGATTGGGTCTTTAAATTTGAGGGCCCTGATGTATCTTCGTTCTTTATAAATTTTAGAAAGCAGACCTTTGTCTGAGTGCTTATTCGTTGAGATATTTTCAAAATTTGTTTGTTGTCTTTTCACTTTGTTGATAATTTCCTTTGATATGCAAAAACTTCTCAATAAGAGTTGATCCCAGTTGTTAATTCTTTCAAGTGTTTCCTGTGTGAATACATTTTGTTCATGAACTCTTTGCCTACCTCTATGTCTTCAAAAGTTCCTCAAACTTTCTCTTCCAGGAGATTGAGTGTTTCTCTTTTAATGTTTAGATCTTTAATCAATTTGACTTTAGCTTAGTGCATGGTGAAAGACCTGGATCAAGTTTTAGTTCTCAGCATGTAGAAAGCGCATTTTCCAAACACCATTTATTAAAGAGGCTATCTTTCTTCCAGTAAGCTTTCTTGGCCCCTTTGTCGAAGATCAGGTGGCTAAGTGTATTCGTAAAGGCAGGTTTCTGCATCTTCTAATCTAGTCCATTGATCCTGAGATCTATTTCATTACCAAACCATGTTGATTTTATCACAGTATCTTTGTAGTAAAATTTCAAGTCAGGAATTGTAATGCCTCCTGTCTTGTCTTTGTTGCCCAGGATTGCCTTTGCTATTGTAGGTCTTTTCTGGTTCCAAATAAATTTTAGGAATTATTTCTCTAGGTCTGGGAGGTATGTTGGTGGCAGTTTGATAGGGATTGCATTAAATCTGTGCAGCAATTTTGGGAGCATGGCCATCTTTACAATGTTGGTTCTTCCTATTCAGAGTTATGGAATATCTTTTCATTTTCTGTAATCCTCTACAATCTCTTTTCTTAGGGTACTGTAATTTTCCATGAAAAAATCTTTGACTTCCTTGGTTAAGTGAATTCCAAGGTATTTCATTTTCCGTGGTGCTATTGTAAAAGGTATTGTTTCCCTTTCAGTATGCTTGTTATCTGTGTAAAGGAATTCTATTGACTTTTGAGTACTGATTTTGTATCCTGCTACTGAATTTGTCTATCAGTTCTAGTAGCTTCTTGGTGGAGTTTTTGTGTCTTGCACGTAAAATATCATGTCATATGCAAATAATGATAATTCAACTTCTTCTTTACCTATTCTTATTCCTTTTATTTCTCCCTCTTGTCTAATGGCTGTTGCTAATGATTCCAAGACTATATTGAATAGGAGGGGTGATAGAGCACATCCTTGTCTTGTACCTGATCTAAGAGTAAAAGATTTCAGTTTTTCCCCATTTAGGATTATATTAGCCATTGGGCTGTCATAGATGGCATTTATCAAATTGAGGTAGAGGCCTTCTATTCCAATTTTGTGAAGGATTTTGAGCATGAATGAGTGTTGGACTTTGTCAAAGCCTTTTCTGCATCAATTGAGATGATCATGTGGTTTTTAGATTTCAGTCTATTAATATAGTGTATTACATTTATAGATTTTTCAATATTGAAACATCCTTGCATCCTTGGGATGAATTCTACCTCGTCATGGTGTATGATCTTCTTGATGATTTGCTGTATTCTGTTTACTAGGATTTTATTGAGAATTTTTGCACCTATGTTCCTGAGGGAGATTTGTCTGTAGTTCTCTTTTTTAGTTGTGTTTTTCTCTGGTTTTGAAATCAGTATAATACTTGCCTCCAGAAATGATTTTGGGAGGACTTCTTCCTTTTCAATTTTATTGAAGAGTTTTTGGAGTGTAGGGATTATATCTTCTATACCTTTCTTGTAGAATTCAGCTGTGAGTCCATCAGGACCTGGACTTTTCTTTGTCGGCAAGCTTTTTATTATGTTCCGTATCTCATTGGCTGTTATTGGGTTATTGAAAATTGTTACATCTTCTTGGTTCAGTTTTGATAATTTGTACCTTTCAAGGAATCTGTCCATTTCATCTGTCTTCTATTCGGTGAGCATAAAGATTCTCAAAGTATCTATTGATAATCTTCTGAATTTCCACTGTGTCTATGGTGATTTCACCCTTTTCATTCCTTATTGCTTGTATTTGATTTTTTTCTTTCCTCTTTTTGATGAGGTTAGCTAGGGGCTTATCGATTTTGTTTAGTCTTTCAAAGAACCAGCTTTTTGATTCATTGATTCTTTGAACTGTTTTCTTAATCTCAGTTGAATTAATTTCTGCTCTAATCTTTATGATTTCTTCCCATCTTTGGGTTTGGTTTGCTCTTCCTCTTCTAGATGTTGGAGGTGCAACATTAGGGTGTTTATTTGTTTCTGTTCTGTTTTCCTAATGTGTGAGTTCATAGTTATGATTTTCCCTTTGAGAACTGCTTTGATCACAACCCATAAATTCTGATAAGTTGTGGTTGAATTTTCATTGAATTGTAGATATTGTTGAATTTCTTGTTTAATTTCATCTGTGACCCATTGATTGCTGAGGAAGGTGTTGTTTAATTTCCATGTATCTAGCGTGTTTTTCTAGTTTCTTTTGTCATTTATTTCCAGTTTGGTTGGATAATATGCATGACATAATTGCTGTTTTCTTGCATATACTTAAGCATGACCCATTGACTAGTATGTGGTCTATTTTAGAGAATGACCCATGTGCAGCTGAAAAAAAAATGTGTATTCAGCTGTTGGGTGGAACACTCTGTATGTCCACCAAGTGCATTTGTTCCAAACTCTGGTTCAGTTCTGCTACTTCTTTGCTAATTTTTTGTTGGGTTGGCCTATCTTTTTGAGATAAGGGGGTGTTAAGATCTTCTGTTAAGATTGTGGTCTTGGATATTAGATTTTTCATGTCCATTAAGATTTGTCTTACATAGTTGGATGCTCCTGTGTTTGATGTGTAGATATTTATGAGTGTTACCTCTTCCTCTTGAATTTTCCCCCTAACCAATATATAGTGGCCTTCTTTGTGTCATTTGATCCTTCTTGATTTGAAGTTGAGACTGAGAACAGAATTGCTACCCCTACTTCTTTCTTAGGTGCTGGAGCATGCAGTGTTGTTTTCCATCCTTTGACTTTAAGCCTATGAATGTCTTTTTGAGTTAAGTGTGTTTCTTGTATACAGCATATTGTTGGGTTTTATTTCCTAATCCACTGTACCAGTCTGTTTCTCTTAATTGGTGAATTGAGTCCATTTGCATTGATGATTATAACTGAAATGTGTTGACTTATGATTGTCATGGTATTTACCTGCTGTTTCACCCCTTCTTTTTCTGTGTTTAGTTGTTTCCCCTATTTAGTGGGTTCTGTCTGTTCTCGTTTGTGGAGTTCTGGTCATTGTGGCCTCTCTCTAGAACCTCTTTCAGCAGCCTGTGTAGGGATGGCTTTGTCATCATGAAATTCTTTAGTTATTCTTTTTCGTGGAAGTATTTCACTTCTCCATCAAACTTGAAAGAGAGTTTTGCAGGGTATAGTAGTCTGGGCCGGAATTTGTTTTCATAAAAAACTTGAAAAGCTCTGCTCCGTGCTCTCCTTGCCTTCATGGTTTGTGAAGAGAAGTCAGCTGTAATTCTAATGGGTTTTCCTTTGAATATGATCTGCTTCTTTTGTCTAGCAGTTTTCAGTACATTATTCTTGTGTTGGATTTCTGGGATCTTGACTATTTTATGTCTCAGTGTGTTTTTAGTTGGGTTGAAGTTATTTGGCATTCTGTATGCTTCAGTTACCTGAATGTTCGATTGTTTCCTCATATTTGGGAAGTTTTCTGCTATTACCTCTGCCCATATTCTTTTTATATCATTTGTATTGACTCCTTCTTTCTCATTGATGTCAATTAATCTCACATTGTTCATCTTGGCATCTTCTTTCAGGTAATGGATTATTTTATCCTGCATCCTCATTGTTTTTAAGAGATTCTCACCTTTTCACTAGCTGCACCAGCGTCTTCAAGATCTGAAACTCTGTCTTCACTTTCACTCAGATTGTTTTGTAGACTCGTGATTGAGATTTTAAGTTCTTCTATATCTCTTTGGCTCTGCTTCATGCGATCTATTTATTTCTTGTATTGCTCATTCAAGGAATCTGTCATATTTCTAATCTCCTCTATTTTTTTTTATCAATGTGTTCTTTAGAGGTATCTATTAATTTTTTTACTGCAGAGTTTTTTCCAAATTGGGTTTCCTCCATATATTTCTGTAATTTATTCTCTATCTCAGATGCTATGACTTCAAAGGTTTCTTTTTGCATTTCAGAAATTATTTCTGCTCTGAGTTCCTCTTTACCTTTCTGCTGTTGTTTCTTTGCTTGCTATGCTGTTAATTCATACGTTTCAGCTGGAATGGTGTTCTCGGTGGGCATTGGGTTTCCCCTATACGTTTCTGGATTTGATTCATTACTTCAGATGCTTTGCATTCAAAAATTTCTTTTTTATTTCAGGCTTTAATTCTGGTCTGAGTTCCTCTATATCTTTCTACTGTTGTTTCTTTGCTTCCACCTCTGTTAATTCATTCATTTCAGTTGAGCTAGTATCCTCTGCACTTATCATTGGTCGGCTTGAGGCCTGAGATTGCATTTTGCTCCTTGTCTTTGTCATTTTGTATAGAACTGACCTCTGACCTTTGGTGTAGAGCTTTGGTGTAGTTACAACCTTAACACATAATGAGATTCAGCTGCCAGTCTATTAAGTTTGAGATTATCCAGTTATGTCTGGCCTGGATCTAGCTGTTGTGTTCAGTTCCTTTTTGCTGCAGCCCTTCTGGCACAGCTGTGAGCTTGTTATTCCCCTCTATTGTGTCCCCGGCCCAGAGAGCACCAGGGAGCACCACAACTCTCCCACCTACTCACCGGGCCATGCTGGGCTGCATCAGGGGCCAGAGGAGTCACAAAACTTCTCACTAGCTCAGTGTGCTTGGGCGCAGGGGCTCCAGGGAGTTTCAGGGCGGGAGGTGATAGGGTGGATTGGCCAAGAGAGTAAAATTTTTCACAAAAAAAACATGACTCTATTTGCTCTTACCTTTATTTGTTCATGGTCATGAAATTAATAACATTAAGTTATAAGGTCATTAAATTAATGAATATGTTCCTATATTCACAGATATTTCAGTCTCAGTCACTTCTTATCGAGTGCTTACCAGGCATCAAGCATCATGTCAAGCTCTTCCTCTTCCCCATCCCTATTTCTAGATGGAAGAAGTGAGATCCAGAAGAGAGACTTGCATCACTTGTCACCCATCACGCTGGTAATGAGTCTTGGGGCTGGGCACTGTCCCCTCAGGAGCCTACATTCAACCTTCCATCCCAGAAATTCTATATTTACAATTGTAATTTGTAGTTTGTCAAAAAGCCAGTCTTATGAACTTGCTTTTTTATTTTGATACATCTTTTTTCTTTGTATTTTAGTACTGGGTCTACAGGGTCTCACTATGTAGAGCAGACTCAGTGATCCGCATGTGTTCAGCCTCCCAACAGCTGGGACTGCAGGTGCGTGCCACCACACCGTCTCAGTCACCATCTCAGCATCCCTCTCATGGTGAGTTATTAATCAGATTTATTAATGTTTTATTCAGAAAATCTTTGCTGTACTACACATCATTCTAGTCTATGAAATGGAGATATCCCTGGGGGATAGGATTTTTCCTGCCTATGGAATCAGTGCCAATGGAAAAGCACAGATAAAATACTGTCTTGCACAGTTAATTGACATAAGGCATTTGTGTGATTTCTCCCTGAACTGGTATATACGGTTACCTTCATTTCTCATCTTTGTTTTTACATACATACATAAATTTATATATTTCCAAAGTCAAAGCCAAGAAAACAGGCACATATTCTGCAGCCTCACTTTGAGCCCTGTCCCGTCTGCCAGTCATCAATATCCTTGTCTCTTCCTTACACTGAATTTTTGAGAATATAAGGAGTGTGTACATATGTATACCTTTATTTTCTCACAAGTAAGTTGTGCAAATCATTTTACTTTGTAGTATCTTTCAATATGCTCATATATTTTCATATTTAGTAAAGTTTAAATGTTTCTCTAAAGATTAATAGTGCAATAATCCATTTATTAATGCTTCTGTCTCTTTATTCTTTATCAGTGAATATTAGTTATGTGGAGCCAGGGGTTTTGTGTGGCATTTGGGAGGCAGGAGCATCGCTGTGAGCTCGAGGCCAGCCTGGGCTGCATAGGGAGACCCTGCCTCAAAAAGTCGAAGACAAAAAACAGAGCTGGCTTATTTCGTTTAACAAGATGATCTCCAGTTCCACCCATCTTCTTGTAAATTTCATATTCTTATTCTTTGAAGCTGAGCAAAATTCTACCACATTTTGTGGTATGCTCACAAAGCATGTGTACTACATCTGCCTTACCTGTTCACCAATCAAATAGCACTTAGGTCACTTCCACGGATTGGCTATTGTGAGCTGTGCTGCAGTGCACGTGCCTTGCTGGTGTGTCTGTAGTACACTGCTTCTCGTTTTTTCAGGAATGCACCCAGGCATGGTACAGCTGGGTCCCAAGGCAGCTGTGTTTAACTTTTTGAGGATCACTTCTACTGATTTCTACAATTAGTTGTGCTAATTTGCATTCTCACCAGAAGCATAGAAGGCCTCCTTCCCCAGTTTGGCTGCCTGAAGAAAAGTAATTCCACCAATCAGGAGCGCAGATGTTCTTTTCTTCTCCCAGGGTCTGCTTTGCTTCCTTTCTTTCTTGTTCTATAATATTCATGCTAGAGACCTTTCTGCTCTTCTGGGAGGCAGGCGCTTATGCTACTGAGGTATATCTCCAGCCCAAATATAGACTTCAATTTTTGTTTAGTGGAACTGGGGATTGAACTCAGGCCCTTTCACTTGCCAGGGAAGCTCTTATTCCACTGAGCCATCTCCCTAATAAAATATTTTGATTAATGAATACACTACAGAAAGATTCCACCCAGTTAAGGGACATATCTTGCAGTGACAACATTAAAAAGCTAATTCAATTCAAGGAATCGAATTTATTGGATTAGAGGTTGGAGAAAGTAATAGTTATTCCGTTTTATTGCCTTGAGGTTGCTGTATCACAGGAGTGAGTTTTCCATCTGAAAATGGAAAAGCTTTTAAACGTGTTTATCTACAATATGTTTTATGCATGTTTTCCAAATTACCGTGTTAACCAGTCATTCATTCCAGATTGTGAATATTTAAATTGTTTCCAGGTTTGTGCTTGTCACATCCCACCAGTCTCTCGGTTCAGTGCTTCTTAGTGCAGTCAGGATCACCGCCCTCTCCACTATCTGGCTCCAGAACCTCTTGTCACCCCGAGCAGAACCCTGATCCGACCGTGGCTCACCTCCCATTTCCCTCTGGAAAGCACTAGCTTTCTATTTCTGTGGATTTGCCTACTCCAGCCATGTTACTCGCATCCTTTTACACAGTGTGTGACCTTCTGTCATGAGTGCCATGGGTCTCTGGGATGTGCCTGGATCGTGAGGGGCGTGATCCTGAACGAGGCCCCGGTTGGCTTAGTGCAGTTCTGGGTGTGGATCATAGTCCTGCTGAAGAGGGAAGCCCCGTTCTGAGGGCCAATGGCAGGAACCTGATGCTTGTAGCTTGGACGGAATGAAAAGGGAAAGAAGGAGGAAGCCCTGCTGCCTGCTTCCCAGCCTCACCATGGGTGGTTTCTCCTCTGTGACGCCAGTGTGCCTGGGAACCAACGACAGACTGAAACCTCCACAAACTGAGCCAAAGTGAACCTCTCCTCCTTTAACTTCTGGGTGGTGGATATTTTGCTCACCCACGACCACACCATCTGCATAACACTTTCATCTTACAAGACGAACTCTAGATCAATTTTATAATAGTTCTGCTTCCCTTATCTCCACAGTGCCTTGCCTTTCTTGCCTCTCCCCACTCACCATGCCCTCCACCCTTGTGTCTTTGTGGTCCATGGATACAGCAGGTTGGGCTGATTCCTGGAATGCCTCCCCCAAAGTACTTCTAAAAAGTGAAAAGCTCCCCACTTTTCTGGTCTCCGACCACAGGCGGATTCCTTGGGGAGACATCCTGTGGCTGCTCCATGCAGAGCCCTGTGGATGCACCCAGGGCACCACGAGAACCCAGGAGTTGTGGGCAGCAGGCCGGGTGCTAACAGGGCTGCAGGGATGTTCATCTTTGTTTGAATAACTCTCCTTGCTGGAGGCAAGGCAGGCAAGCCCAGGATGTGCCCCATCTGGCTTACCAGGCCTGCCCCTCTTCTGCTGTGGGGAGACACACCTGGCTGGCAAGGGACTTGAGGTTGATGCTTTGGAGGCCAGTGTGGCTTCAGCATAGAACGTCACGCTTACAATACAAGCTTCTAGAAGGAAGGAACACATTCACTCATTTGTTCCATCTTTAACTCTTCTGTCTGCACAGGTGTGGCTGTGTTTATTCTGTATTCAAGAGGAGTACGAAGCAGGACCCGCCCTTGCAAGTGCTGCACCTGTGGGGTGTGCACTTCATTGTTAGTGTACCCCGAAGACCACCAGAAACACGCCTAGGTTCACTTGCAGGGGTTGTGCTGTAGAAAGGGAATGGTTATCTCAGCTGGGAATGGGGGTGTCTCTAGAAGTGAATGTTAGGACTATAGCAAGACTTGGAATTGTGTCAGATGATTGACAGAAGGTCTGAAGAAGTAGGGATTGCTCTGCTCTCAACATTGCCAGAAAGCCAGGGTGGCTGATTCTAAGGCTGGGAACATTAAGAAGTCCCCTCCATGTAGAGGACAGAGTAGACAGAGTGCAGAGAAAGCTCTAGTGGTGAAGAAGCAACTGTCACCACATCAGCTTCAGAGGAAGAACTCAGTCATCTTGGTCGTCTTGAGAGGCCCCCCATTTGTCTGAGCGCGTATGTGATTATGAAGTGGTCCTGTTGGTCTCATTCTGTCACGGTCCTAGCACGGCTTCCCTGGGGCTGAATGGCGGGACCCTGAAGATGCGTGGCAGGAGGCCGCAGAGGTCCAGCGTGAGTGCCTGGGCAGTCGCCGGCCGCAGAGGTCCAGCGAGTGCCTGGGCAGTTGCCGGCCGCAGAGGTCCAGCGTGAGTGCCTGGGCAGTCGCCGGCCGCAGAGGTCCAGCGTGAGTACCTGGACAGCTGCCGGCCAGGGCCGCTCGTGGTCCCGCAGCTGTGCGCCCCTCTGGCCCTGGCCACTGCATGCTTCTGCTTCAGGTAGGCAGTGCGGCTCATCAAGGCCCCACGACCAACTCACCACGAAGCTAGGGCCACACCCACCACCCGACTGCGCCTCCCAACGGCCCAACTCAGTCACCCCACGCTCCTGGCAGCCTGGGTCCTGTGGGAGGCAGTTGCCTGCTCACCAGAACTCTCCTCCAATGACTTCCAGAGATACAGAAAGGGCCCCCAGACTCCCAGCCTAGTCCACTGTTAATAAGCAACAGGAGCCCCAGCGGGACACGTGATCTCCAGAGGCTGCGAGCAGGAAGGGCCCCCGACACCTGCAGCCCTCCCACACCACAATTCCTCCCCTGCTTCATTCCAGGCATCCCCAGGCACTTTCAGAAGGCAGCACAGGTGACTGCAGAGAGCAGAGGAAGGGTGCCAGGAGGGAAGAGGGGGACAACACTCTCCTCAGGGTTTCTGGCTGTGAAATGCGAGGACCCAAGAATTTCATTACTTAGGCCTGCTTAGGAGTATTTTCTGTGTTGGGTCCTGCCACTGGTTGAATCCTACTCATGTGTGGACTCTTGGAAGACAGGTGATCTGTAAGTTCCTGGTTTCAACTTCTACTAGTATCAGTTGTGTGGAAGGGTAGGTGCAGAGAAGAGGCTGAGGAGATTTAAACAGGTATGCTTTGTCTGTGCATACATCCATTAGTCCACAATTATCTGTCATCCACCCACCCATCCACCCATCCACCCATCCGTCCATCTACCCACCCACCACCCACCCATCCACCCACCCACCCATATG